>JACXGJ010008094.1:0-28298 GCA_016801105.1 Esox niger | reverse complement strand
TATAAAAAAGGGTTTTCCTATCAAAAGGGTTTTCCTATAATAAGGGCTTTCCTATCAAAAGGGCTTTCCTATCAAAAGGGCTTTCCTGTCAAAAGAGCTGTCCTATCAAAAGGCCTTTCCTGTCAAAAGGGCTTTCCTATCAAAAGGGCTTTCCTGTCAAAAGGGCTTTCCTGTCAAAAGGGCTGTCCTATCAAAAGGGCTTTCCTGTCAAAAGGGCTGTCCTATCAAAATGGCTTTCCTATCAAAAGGGCTTTCCTATGAAAAGAGCTTTCCTTTGAACAGCTAATGCTCACTTAATATATCTGATCATGTGTTGGTTATAATATGTGTAAACATTTTTCCACAGTCAGACCATTATTTTAAGTGATACTGTTTTAAATTTTTTGTGAAAACAGAAGTAGGGAATAGCACGACGCCATAATACTGCGATTGACTTGATGATTATGAACAGAATGTTTTTTTTCTAATATATCTAAATTTACAGTTCCAAGTGAAAAGCTGTCACAAAAAGCAGGCAATATGCAGTTGATGTGCTTTAGTTTTAAAGCTGGCCATACTTAGTTTCTACATTTATTATTGTTTTTTACTTAATACATTTATTATATTTTACAGGGTATTCCTGATGAGCTAATTTCAGCTGCTATACCACATAATTACCCCAAAATATAACATTTAATTTCATCACCATTATAAACCAAACATGATGTAAATGTAAATGAATTGAGACATGGCTTAAACTGCACACCTTGGAGCAAATTTGGTCTGTTTGCTATGCCTGAATAGAATAAGTTTATAAACAGAGCCATGGAAAACTGACTAGTAAACCCTTAAATACACATAGATCTTGGAAGCTGTAAAATACAGTGAACTGGTCCATGTTTTTGGGTTACTTCCAGAATGTGCACCACATTGGCTTTGAAACATAATAGAAATATTTACAGTGAGGGAAATAAGTATTTGATCCCCTGTTGATTTTGTAAGTTTGGCCACTGACTGAAATGAGCAGTCTTTCATTTTAATGGTAGGTTTATCTGAACAGTGAGAGACAGAATTGTTATAAATTATAAATTGATACTTCAGTGCCCGCAAGGTCCCCCTGCGGAAGAAAGCAGGAGGAGCTCTGAAGTTTCAGGAGGAGAACTGGGTGAATGTGTTCAAATGAGACTAAAATTGAACTCTTTGGCCTCAACTCAACTCGCTGTGTTTGGAGGAGGAGGAATGCTGCTGAATGTGATCAAATGATCCCAAGAACACCATCCCCCCCAGTCAAACATGGAGGTGGAAACATTATGCTTTGGGGGTGTTTTTCTGCTAAGGGGGCAGGACAACTTGACCACATCAAAAAGACGATGGACGGGCCATGTACCATCAAATCTTGGGTGAATATGTCCTTCCCTCAGCCAGGGCATTGAAAATGGGTCTTGGATGGGTATTGCAGCATGACAATGACCCAAAGCACACAGCCAAGTCAACGAAGGAGTGTCTCAAGAAGAAGCACGTTAAGATCCTGGAGTGTCCTAGCCAGTCTCCAGACCTTAATCCCATAGACAATATGTGGAGGGAGCTGAAGGTTCGAGTTGCTAAAGGTCAGCCTTGAAACCTTAATGACTTGGAGAAGATCTGCAAAGGGACAAATTCCCTCCTGAGATGTGAGCAAACCTGGTGGTTACTGTATATTACAAAATGAAAGTAGAAACAGTATATTACAGTTCCTTCTACCTTTTACAGAACTTGGGTTACAGCTACTGACATCATGTGCTCCTATCTGAGCCCATGAACATATAGCCTTCAAACATTGTAAGATTGTACAACCTGCATCCACTGTATAGCAGTACTTTGCAAACTATTAATTTGACAACCAGAGTATTTTTTTAATCAATTTTCATGGATGTTCAGGCCTTTCTTTCGTAGATTTGTCCAGCAGTTGCATTTCTTAAGACCCATCCTATTTTTTTGCCAAAACACAGGTGGAAAAATTAAGGATCCCTTTAAGCCCATTCAATTGCTCAAGACACAAATAGAAATATAATCACTTTGAAAGCATCATCGTTTCCTTCCATCTATCCATGATGCAAAGACTCCCTTTAATCTTTGTGCTACTTGAGCTCTTCTCCTCAGGGGGTGCTTTTAGAAGATGTGTGTGTTGATAATGTGTTTGTGCTTGTATGTATGTATTTTTATATGCATATGTGTCTGTATGAATCTTGAATGTAATTAAGAAAGATGCAGCGTGACTTTTGATTGCGTTTGATGCTTTTTGTGCTCATTCAGGGAAATTTCATCATGATTGAATCAAATGTAATCTGTGTTAACGTCAGGCCAGAATGCAGGTGTCTGTTGGCATAGTGATAAGTGCATACATTGGCTTTGGCATTCTGGCTTTAACTATGGAGTATTATGTCCTCTGGGCTATCTGTCCAACTGTCCAATTCAGGTTAACCCGTTGACCAGAATGAATAAAACACAAAGAGAAAATTAAGCTTACCCTTTAGCGCTTCATCTTATTACCCAGTCATGTTTATTCATGATTCTTTTCAAAAGAGTGCTTTTTCCTTGTGTCACTTTTCTACCAGATGAATTAGAATGCTGCCATTTGGTCCACACTAAAGTCAAAATTAGAGTTACCCTTAAACCTCTGTTAATTCCAGTTTTGTTCAGGGCAGGTGGATGCTATGGAGAGATGGACACTGATTGGCACAGGACAATGCTTAAGGGATGGAACATTTCTCACTAAAACCAATAAAACATTGATCGCCATGCCTGTAAAAAAGCCTGATCTCATTACGTTCCGTTATAAATAGCTCTCTGTGTGAACAGTAAGTTATTTATTTGCATATTGCTTGGGGAACGCTTGTTTGATCTGAGGAAGAAGATGTGGAAATGGAAAAAGTCAAGAAATTGTCTATAGGACCTCAACCATTTATATCTGTATTCCAAAAGCAGACTAGGTAGTACACTTTGATATGTTGTTGGTTTGTTTCCAGTAACTTTATCAGCCAGAGCCCAGCACTTTGTTTTGTAATGCTCACAAATCTTTTGACAAGTTGTATACATTTTGTTTAGCCATGTCTTTTTCAATGAATTTTCTATGCAACATCAGAGTAAAAGGTACTTTATGTTTAACTTCAGACATTTCAAGTATGTTTTTATATACCTACATATGTCCTAAAACTTACAATCAAATATCTATATTAACCATGATATGACAATCTTAAAACAATTCCATACATAAAGGGCTAAGACGAGAAAGTGCTAACAAGAGATTTACATGTGAGCTTTCCAATCCGGTTGGTCATATCAGTACCACAGTGGTGAATATGCCTGCATAAAGCATGCTATAAACTATATGCATGCTATGTACTGATTTCTGGAGCGCTCTTTACTGTTATCTAAACAGACTTTCCCTCCCTTAGGAGTTATATACGTAACCCAAAGTTCCGTTAGTCACTTTGATGCCACAAAGGGGACAACACACGGTGTCACTAAGCCTAAGAGGTGGAATACTGAAGTGGGAGGCCAAGGCAACCTTCCCCTTAGAATGCAGCCATCGGATCAACAGACCCCAACAGGAAAGGCTGCCGGGCCATCCGTCCCCCAAGCTAAAAGCAGCAAAGAGGCCTGGCCAGTGAGGGTGACATTAAGGAGGCAGAAACGGTGCCAGGCCCCGGTTCTGCTGCCTTTGTTCTCACCTGAGAGCACATATGGGCTGGACACATACATCTATGGAAATGCTTGATGCTTTTGTGTTACCGATTGTGGCAACTTGTTCCCATCCTTCAGGGAATGATGGTTACGTATATATTCCGCATTCATTTGCATGTGCGTGCAGCTGTTAGTGTCTGCATGCATGATTGTGTTACTGACTTTGGAAATATGCGAGGTCCTGCTTATACTAATGTGTGTTTGTATAGACTGTTCCCCGCCAGCCGAGAAGGGCATCAGTCATGCATAGTGGAATTCCTGTGTTTAGCATACTGTTTCCAGACCCATTTACCTAAGACTCCAAACAATGCCTGTCGCTGACTGGTCCCTTTGTTCTTTCACTTCAAACTGTGTTTAATACAATAATGCCAGGTTGTTTTTACCCCAGTATTTACAACACACATCAAGATAGGCATCAGGAGTATCATGTACATGTGTTCATGGACACGAGAGGCCATCTTGAAATAATATATACAAAATGTATGGAAGAAGCCAGCACTTATGGGTTCAAACCACAGCCAAGCCTTGGGGCCTTTGAAATGCTTGCAACAATGCGCTTCCAAATTGCCACCCTGTTCCCTATAATATTCACTATGTTAAAGCAACAGGATCAACAAGGATACTGATAGGGAATAAGGTGCCATTTTACATGTAGATGTAGCCATGGATTTTTCATTGGCGCTTATGTTTCCCGTAATGTTTTATATAGCATGTGCTGCTCCTTATGGGATTAATGTGAATCCCAGCATAGCCTGCGGTGTGGGAACTTCAAATGCTTCAATTTTATTAGCTATATTTTTATTAGAAACAGGAATCGAGTTTCCCTCTTGTTTATAGTGGTGAGTGCTTCTGGATTGGACATATCAGGCTGTTCCATCTATGTGTACATTGGCAGAGAATCATCTAATCCACGGACATGCACACATGTAGGCAGGCGGGCTGAGACAGATAGGCTCACCAGGGCGTGCGCACGCAAACACATCTGGTTACCCCGATTTTCATCATATCCTGTCCTTTTCCCCTTGCTACTCCCGATCCCCGTCTGTGGCCATGGATCTGTCTCCCTGCCATGACCTCACTCCCTCCAGCCCCGGCCTCCCCTTCTCTCCCTGCCAAATGTGTGTCAGAGCCTGGAGAGGCCCGGGACCGCGGTGAGTTATGGCCACCGAGCCTCCAGACCCATCAGTCAGTCCTTCATTAAAACCCAAATCGCTTTTTCACTCAAAGCCTCCCTCTCCTCCCTGGTTCAACAAGTGCCGTGCCTCACAATGTCTCCGCCCGCACAATTTATTAGCCAAGAAGGCTTCTGTTGAAAAGACTAGTGCTGCCGTCTATCTGTCTGTAGCCCTGCTCCTGTTTGAATTAGCCTTTCATTAACGCTAGACTTAGCTTCCCTAGGCTAGGGAGGTAGGGTCTAATCAGAAGGGCCGTGTTTTCTACTGTCGAGAATAAATGTGTCTGAGAATATACCACAAGGAGATATACCAGAAAGCAATGAAAGCTTAGACAGAGAGAGAGGGAAGAGAAGAAACAGAAAAAAATTGGGACCTAAAACGAGGTGAGGTGGCAGATCGAGAGGAAGAGAAGAGAGAAAGAGAAGGAGACGGAGAAGCAGGTCGCCAACGCTCTGTCGAATTAAGCTCTCCAATGGCCTTTTCCTGTTCCTTTTGTGTCGCTGCCGCACGGCTCGCCGTGTTATTCACCGAGCACAATGGGATGCGAAGGCGCGCCGACACCCCTCCTCCTGCATCCGCCTTTCAAAGTCGTTTCAACCACCGTCGGCAGATTGGAGCTGAGGCAGCGCAACCGGAATGTTCAGTGGAGCCTTTGGCCTATTCTCTGCAATGGGAAATTAGGTCCCTATTGTGGCGGAACACGGCACAGTGCAAAGGCCAATGCCTCAGCCAAATTGCCCGATGTACCCTTGTGTGTTACACGGCGCCCGCCTCCGTTCGACGACTCTCGAAACGACTTGTTCAAAAGACTCTGTAGTCATTTATTTCTCGATTAAAGCGCTGTAAGCGGTAATTGTCTTAGCGCCGCAGTGACTGTGCAGCCCGTATGATTGCTGTAAGTGAAAGGAACTGCGCTTTTGCCATCGATAAGCTCGATAAGCCTGCACAGTATTGATTTCTGAAACAATGCATAATAGCTCACAGCCAATTGCTTTTTTTGTGCAGTTATTACTGTACATGCTCCAGCCAGAGGACTTGGGGTTCAATCTGGGGAATAGTGTTTAGCCTGACTCACTGTATTTACGAGAACAACGGTTTTCTATAATGCAGTTTTATATTGCCTTAGGTCAATGGTCAAGAAACTGGTATATGCTTTCAGTTTAAGTAGTTCACATGGCCCTGTTACTTAGATATATATTTTTCTTGCGGGACTGATGTTAGCAGGTGTTTTTAATGGCTGTTTAAAGGAAACTGAATTGTGGATACTGTTTCTTAAAGACCATTCAATAGATTTGTTTTAGGGGAAGGAACATTAGTAGAAAATGTAAAAAAATATTTAAAAAATTGCCATTCACCTTTAAGTGCGTTGCGTAGTTACTGTTTTATTGCCGACAGCTTCCTTTTCTCTGGTTGCATTACATTGCAGTAATTACAAGAAATATGACATATAACCTTTCTCTTGTGTAGATGTTCTACGAAGCACAAGGACGGCCACAGGAACATGGGAAGGAATGTGTAATGTGTTCCCTCGTGAACAAGACCAGTGAGGGGCACAAGGGGCGAATGGTGACATTTAATATGTTCTCAATTTTTGTTCGAATTCACTAATAACCCATAATGTACGAATGTCACCTTACGTTTGAGTAGACAGACATACTATACTCTCTCTCTCACACACACACACACACACACACATAGAGAGCCAGTCATTCCCTCTACCCACTGAGAAACAAAATGCGGAGGGCTGACATGAATCTGACAATGACTTAGTATCGGTCACGGCTCCTGCCCAGTCAGAAACCAGACTTCCGCTGAAAAACACATCTGCGGTCATAACAAAGGTTAAACTGACCAATGAGGTTTCCTCCAGGGAGCTGTTGTCGGTGTGACTGAGAATATGCCAAGAGAAATTAACAGAGTTAATTGGCTTTACTGCAGAGTGGGAGGTAGGACGGAGAACATACGTAGCTGGAGAGGAGGGAGGCAAAGAGGGTTAGGAGAGGTGCAAGGGGAGAGGAAAAGAGTTTTAGGACGGGGAGGAGATGGAGCGGAAAGGAAAGGTTTAAGAGAGAAGAGGAGGTAATCGTGTCGGGGCTTTAATTGGTTTTGGTTCTATCCTGTTGCTCGTCTCTTTCCGCCCCGGATCAGTCCACGGGCCGCTTTTCTTGGCCAGGCATCCTGAGGAGAGAACAGTTCAACCCGTCCTGTACCGCTGCCCTGAACACGCTGAGTCCAACATTTGGTTTTAGTCCAAACACATCAACCGGCTAAGCCTGTGTTGCCACAATGCACGCCTTTCCTGTCGCCGTGTGCCTCTGTGTGTGTTGGCGCACATGCCCCGCCATCCTTGCCTGCCTCCCGTTGCTCAAAAACATGAAATGCCAGCTGGCTGCTAGCCGCCACCCCATGACACCAACAATCCCTCGAGAATAAGTCCCTGTTTTTGTTGGTTGTTAGAAATGTGCTCCCTGGCAATAGTTTAAGTTCCTATGCGTTGACCCTCCTCATTTCAGCAGCTGTCTGGTCATTTACGCGTGGAGCGCCCTCAACTGAAGACGGTTCTGTTCATTAACACGCACTGTAGCGAAACATTTTGCGGTGGGAAACGGTGATCAAACGTTTCTCATTGAAGGTGGTCCTGTGTCCCCTTAATCTGTTTTCATCTGTTTTGTGCCAAACAAACCCAATCCAGTGCCCAGTTGGAGTTTAACAGTGAAATTCCCTTTGTCTGTGATTTTTCAGATTAGCGTATTTGTTTTCTGATAAGCCTTGTACTGGTAGGCGTGATATTCCATGAGGATTTGCAGGCTTATTAGTGAGTCAGTCGAAATCGCCTCTTTTGTGGCTTTCTGCAGATTATCCTTGTATGCGCTGAGTTTGAATAAATGAGGAATGAGAGAGAAAAAGGGAGGGAGAGGGGGGAGAATGAGTGTCGGTGGCGTTGAGGCATGCTGGAGCTACCTCATCACAGTCAATTAACTAGCTGACGCACCTCCTGCTGATCTTTCTTGGATAAAGCCCCTGTGTGTGTGTGTGTGTGTGTGTGCGTGTTTGTGTGTCTGGTTCCTTATTTGTGTATTTATCCATGTCAGCCCACCTTCTAACACCTGCCAAAATACCTGACGAGCTCTCACTTTGTGAGGGCGCCAGCTCACTTTGTGAGGGCGTTTGTTTTCCACTTCTAGGTCGGTGTACTTTTGATATCTAATGGCCCTGCCATGTTGACTATTGTTTAACATGTGACATGGAGTCCACAGTAGATAATCTTCACACAGGGTGACGGATTGATGTGATGAGGTCAAAGGTCATACAGCTGCCATAATACTTTTCACACAAGAACTTTACCATTTACTTTGTTACCTTGGGTTCATGTAATTCTCTGGATTATTCCATTACCCTATGCTGCCTTCTCCGTGACTTAGTTAACACACACTCACACAGGACAAGCGGACATTTTGGCTGATCAGCGTACCCAACAGGCCCCAGTAGTGTTCGGGGTCTGGCCAGAAACACAGAACCAAATGTCACGCCTGTCGAACAATGACGGCCCTGTAACAAGCAAAGCTGAGCAGCTTTCACAGAGGCCGCTTTGGAGCACAGAGCTGCGGTCAAGCCAATGCTAACCATCTGCACCCCGACAACATCCACAGGCACCTGTGTCGGCGTGGAGCGGGCTTTCAAAACTCTCTCACAGACAATCATTGTGAAAAGATACCTGGGCCAATTCTCAGATCTGAAGTGGAGCTAAATGACCGTAAGCATCTGGGTTTCATCAGCGGATTCTGATGGCTTATGTTTTGTTCCTCCCATAGCAGTTTTGCGCCTGTGATCAGGAAACTTGCAGAAACCGGAATCTTGAAAGGAAACAGATCTCTTTGGGGTCACCTGGGATTACACGTGGCACTGGAGTCCAAGTGCGACACCTCGATCTCGGCACGTTCCAAAACTTCCACTGAGCTGCGTCATTAAACACACACCTCCGAGATGTTTCTATACACGTGAGAGCTGTGCGTAGACACACACACACACACACACACACACACACACACACACACATGCAACCCTTCACAGCTAGTAGTCTTGTTAAATAAAAAACATGGATATACAACGTAACACATGCACTCACACACACCTTTTCACAGCTACTAGCCCTGTTGAATAATTTCTCCTGATATAGCTGTAAGATCCTCTGTGTATGAGGTAGGTGTGGACAGGTGGGATTATGCAAGTGTCTGAGAGAACGTCTTCCCTTAGGAGGCCATTAGAAGAACGTGTGCATGTGTGTGAGTTAGTGTTACCCCAGTGAACACAGCTTTGAAAGAGGATTCCAGAGTCCATTTCCCTGTCTGCATATGTATGATTTCAGACATACCGTATCACATTACCAGAAAATACAACAGATATAAAAGTCTACAAACCCTTCCTGACAATGCAGCTCTTGTTGGTGTCAATGCTAAAATCAAGACAAATATAGGATGATGTTGAACTTCTTTCTACCTTTAATTATATCGTCTTTAAGTGAAAACAAATGGATAGTTTCTCTGAAAAATAAACAACTGTCAATGCCACAGTTGTGTAAGTGTGCACATAACATGTGCTATAACTTAGACTTTGTGGAAGCATCTTTTGCTTGGAATACTACATCAGCAAATCTGTTTGGATAGGTCTCTATTAGTATAGCACACTTGGATTTTGTTGTTTTCTTCCACTTCACTTTCTATAGGACTGTGGTCCAGGCTCTGACTGGGTCATTCCAGCATATTAATCGTTCTTCGTTGTTTTGGCTGTTTGTTTCAAATCATTGTCAGATTGAAAGCTGAAATTTGTCCTTAACTTTCTGTCAGAAGCAGAAGGCTTTATGCAAAAAAAAAATATCTTGATTGTTGGTGATACTGATCAGAGCCCCTGTCTCCGCTGAAAAGAAACTGCCCCATAACTGTTACGATCACGCCCAGTAGCTCTCCCGGCTACTAGGATCACCACTGGTCTTGTGATCCTCTACCACCTTGTTTCTCCCTTTCGGACAGTTCCCCACATCCCACAAACCATGAAAATAGTTAGATGTGCCAGTTTCTCTCAGGTGTTGGTGTTTGGGTAATTACGTTTGGTATTTCAGTCCTTGCTTTGTTTTGTACATTGAGCAGTAGTGATTCTCAGTAAACCGTGTGTGTCTGGTACGTAAGCTCTCCACGGTCTACCTACTGTGTGTAAAGAGTTCAGATTTCTGTAACCTAATAGTGTATTAGGTGATATCTGTTTTCCACACCAAATAGTGTATTCCAATTTTTTGTTTGTATCATTCAGTGTTCCTTGGTTACGTCAGCCTCATACCCATTTTGCCATGGTCTTGACTAGGTTTTGTTTAGAGCCCTAGCCCACTGTAGCGTTTTGTTTAGCGGTTGTTGTCTATCTCCTGTGACACAATACACAACCGGCACCTGCACCTGCGCCTGTGTCCCGAGTCTGTTCCTTCGGCACGCACCCTAACTGACAATAACATGGTGCTGCCACCACCATGCTTGAGATAACGTATTGTATACTGTGGGTGATGAGCCACATTGGCATTGTGCCAAATTAATATAAATGTTTTGGGACATTTATAAAGGTGTGGATGTTCTTTTTTTTGAGAAATTGTGATTCCATGGGCCACCTGGTAAGCTCCACGATGAGCTTGGTCAGGTACATGATTTGGAATATGATTGGTTGAACAAAACCCATGGTAAAGGATGTTTACACTAATGCTAGACCTGAACAATTTGTTTCATTATTTTTCAAAGTAATAATTTATTTGTCTTAAATATTGCTTGTTACGAGAGTGTATTCAAGGTGAAAAAAGGCCTGACATAAATTATCTTGAATTCAAACTTTACATCAAGGAAAGATACATTTTCAGTTAAGGTGCAGAGAGGTTTTTATATCCTCTGTCCACTGTATTTGCTAGTTCTCGCCTGTGTGCATTTTTGAACAGCATCATACTAAAAGCATTTCTTCTTGCTTGTATATTTTGCAAATAAGGGGTTTCATATTCACATCAGTGTACTGTTAGTGATGTAAACTACAGGTGGAACACATCCTAGATAAGACGTGTTCCCCTGGGGACTACTTAGTCTACAGAACGTCCCCACACAGCTGGCTAGATAGAATCATGGGATTACACACTTATGCAAACACAGGTGGTAAATTGCCTCTAATGCCCATCTTATCGTTCAGATCTGTCTGTCTGTTTGTCTGTCTCTTATTCACTTGATTCTCTGGTTTATTTGGTCTCTCTTCCTATCTTTCTGTCTCTTCACCCTGCATATTTTTTCTTTGTCTATCTCCCACTACCTAACTCACTTTCTAATCTCTGCTCTCACATGCCCTACATTACCTCCATTGAACTCTGTTTCTGGAACAACGTGTCCTGGTTGTTTCTTTCATTCTGGTTAGAAGATAGAGCTCTGAGTTAATGGGAGTGGGTTCGAGAGAATAAAGGAGTAAGTAAATGAGTGAGAGTGAATGGGTTATGGAGGGATGTTGGTGGTGGCTTGCCGCTAACAATATCACTGAGGTAAAATGTGACACCTCTAAGCAAGGTTTAATACTGGGTTCACCCAAGGTTCTTGAAGTGGTTAAAGTGCTTGAAATGCACACATACACATGAATAGATTCTCACTTTCTCCGCCACACACACACACACGGTGCCACACGTCTTTGTGCACCTTCTCACAAAAACACTATTCCACAGAGTGATGTTTGACTGTGTGAACCTGTCTCAGAGAATAACTGCATTTTACAGATTGACTCACTCACACCTATGTATGACTGTTAAATTGTCTAAGCCTGCACAGTCAATTTAGACTTCATGCCTCCTAGGGCGCCATGAGCCCCTTCGATTATTCCACTTTTATTGAAATCCGCTCTCCGGTGATTTTCAAGGTTCATTGAAGGTCATCCGTTTACTGCTGGAACGGGGGGAGGGGGGGGGGGGAATGAAGCAAAGACCCGACATCTCAGACAATGAAGGTCCTGTTCTCAGCCTGAACAGGGAATTATATAAAAGAGGCAGAAGTCAATTTTGTTGTGCACCCAAACATGGTTAACAACAGGGTTTAATGAGATTGAATACACAACGGATGAGGCTGCATGCCCCAATCCAAAGTTTTATGGCGTTCTGTGGTACATTGGTTGCCTTCTGTAATTATCATGGGGAACGAACGATGACAGCAGTGATGTATTTCGTTTTTTGTATTTTGTAATCTCCCTTTGGATCAGTTAGCTCTTTCTATCCTTTTTAAATTACTTTCTCTCTAATTTCCATTTTAATCATTTAGCAGACGCTCTTATCCCGAGCAAACATTTTTTTGTACTTTATGTACTGGTCCCCCATGAGAATCAAACCTTCCACCCTGGCATTCCAAGCGCCACTTCTCTAACTGAGTCCTATGGGTCCTTTTCTCTCTTTGCTCAATCTCTCTACATTTTTCTCTCTTTCAGTTTTTTCTACACTCTCTCTCTGTCTCCATTGTTGCCAACAGTTTTTTTTTTGTCAGACTCTGAAGCTCTGCCAATGGAGGTGGCAGAATGAGCAGCTGTGGATTGTGTGAAATCTGTAGCAAGCTTAGTTTGCAGTGACACTCTGGGCTACGATGTCCTGCAAGTTGTTTTGTGTGCTTGGAAAAGGTTAGCTCAGGTGAAATATGACATAGGAGAATTTATCTGTTTTGCTCTTCTCTCTCTTCTCTTTTCTTTCTTCACTTACCATCTCCTCTCTCCGTGACTTTCCTGTTATCTGGCTTAGTGTCAGTCCCTCCCCCATGCCCGTAGACCCTTCATAATGTCTGATAGTTATCTGTTTGGAGCAGTGTGACTGCTTGACAGGTGAGGGCATTTTGTTGAGTCCAACCGTTAACCCCTGTACCCTCTTGTCATGACTGAACCAAGCCGAGTGCATCACAGAGGGTCATCAGAGGAGTGCAAACCTGACACTAACACATAAACTCCAGTGCCACGCCCCCATGTAGCACTTCCATGCATGCTCGCCCCATTACTAATGATGGTGTTCGTGGTTTTAATCAGAGGCCTGCAGTGAAATGAGAGGTAATTGATATGGCATCCGGTGTTAATTTGGCAATGTTTCATGCTTTCATGCATCTGGTTTTTACGAAGAGACTCACTGATTCCTACTCAAGCAAGGTTCACTGCCCCTCACCTTCTTACAGAGTGGTTTCTAGAATTAGCCCTTTGTGGGTGTATGTCAGTTCGAGCAGAACCTGTCCCTAAGTAGTGATGGGGGATATATAGATACTGGTACAAATTGGAATATTGCTTTTGACCATCTTTTGTATTGTAACGTCTTGTCTATATTGCAAATGTGGTTGTGGCTGCTGTAATCGCACCAAAGACAATGATCTCAGTCTTTTTGAAATATTTCCTTAGTATCATAGTATCTGGCAATTCCCAGTACTCTGTCTAGCTGTGATCACAATCGGAAGTTAACCAATCTCACTCCATTATCATACCATTCCCAGCTCATCAGAAACAAGGTGAGCTTTCAATAGATCTTCAGATTTAGGTTTCATATTAACAACCGGTCATGTTTTAAGTGGCATTCCTGGCAGGTATATCTAGTCTAGCAATAGGATTCCTTACCTTCAGGAACATGAGGTTTACACTGAGTGGATGAAATGGAATGGGAGGGTGTATTGTTGGGCTGGATTCATTTAGTTTTTCACATTATTCTTGTGTCCTCTACAGAACTCAAGCTTGGTGATTGCTTGAGTAAAAAAGGTGTGATGGAAGAGAGAGAAAGAACATAGGAGAGAGTGCAAATGTGTGTAAAAGATCGGGTGTGCTGGGTGGAGTCTGGGACCTGTGCCAAATTCGAGAGCCCCATAATGCCAAAGCTGTGAACCATAGCCGTATAATATCATGGTCTCATTCTTAATTTGTGCTTGTGCGCTGACTGAGGATAGTCATTACATCATTCTACAGTAAATGACTGTACTAGAATGGCTAGCTGAGGTAATATTACTCTAATGAGTGTTTTCAGAGTTTAGCAAGACTACCATTGACTCCCATCTGTATAATAGTTTGACTGTTGTTGTTTGTTTTTTGGCTCAGGATAAGTGTAGAGAACTTAGCTTTTCAGGGTAATGGATGAGAGGTGTTGACATTCTTGACAATTTAAAATGAGAGTTTAAATGTAGACCTAGTTTTTTTCTGCTCTTTCTCAATTCTTTTTCCTTCAGTCTATTTTTTCTATTGATTTTATTGATCTGATTAGGTAGTGTGGTATTTGCAGTTTGTTTAATGCACATAATTCTATAGCACAGCAATAAATTAATGGCAGAGACCTGAAGGATTGGCTTCCGCCATAGTTTTAATTTCTTCTTTACATTTCTGTTCCCTGAAGCACAATCCTCCCATTTTATACCTTATACCTTTACTTGCTGATGACTTTATTAGAAAGACTTTCGGAAAACATTGTTTACAATTTTGCAGCATACTGAAGGATGTGTTCTTTTTTAGAAATGATATACTAATTCTATTTCCCCTAGGACAAAAAATATTGTACAGTAAGTTGCAACGGTTCGTTGGTGTGTGTTTGTGTTAAACCGTCAGGAGCCTCGTGTTTACATTCACTGGGGATGATGTTGCTGAAATGCGGAATTTTGATTGGTCCCTGAGAGAACGCATTACACCTCCTAGGGCAGCTTATGGACTGTCTATAATTTCCTGGATGGCGTTTTCATTTACGCTTGGCAGGCTCAGAAGACCCTTTCTCACTACCCAAACAGGAATATCCATTCTTACTTTCAGCTTTGCAAGTCTCCTTAGCAATTGCTCAATTCTTATGATTATTCCTAGGAAGTTAGTAGATACTAGTCTATTACTGGCTAATACGCTGTTCAAATGGCCAGTGGCGGAAGCCATACATTTCATATACGCTATGGTGGACGTAAACTTAATAAGGAGCATTAGTCAATTTAATGCAATGTTCAATGGTGTTTAGCGACAGCTGGAACGTGTAATGCCGTGGTGTAGTTGTTAAAGACAGTGCCTCTCACGTGGAAGACCTAAGTTCATCTCTATTGAGAGCAATGACATTCATACATTTGTGGGGTGCAATAAAATTGTTTATGGTTATACAGTATTGCAACTATTGCTTCTTTTCACTTGATGAAATAGTCAGTTATTGTCACCTTTATTGAAAGTTATTGTATCAGTGTCATTCGCGAATGAAAGAGAAAAGTATGATTTTATGCCATGAAAGAAAGAAATATGTTCATAGGCCATGAAAGGAAATAGCTTTGGCAGACTCACTAGCAGTTGCTCAATTCATATGACTATTCCAGTAAGTTAGTATATACTGGTCAAGCTTATTGCTGGCTAATACGTTGTTAAAACGGCCAATGGCAAACGCCATACAGTTCATAGACGCTATTTGTGGTGGAGGTAAGCTTAGTAAGAAACGTTAGTCAGTTTAACTGTATCAGTATTATTCGCGAATGGGCCAATTAGCTGTAGAAACAGCCAGTGGCAAAAGAGTAAACACAAGAGGCTATACTGACACAATTTGAATGTGCAGGTCTATGTAGTGGTTGACAACACAGCCTTCCACATGGGTGACCTGGGTTTGAATTTCGAGAGGGCAATACTGTCTATTGCGGGCCAGCTGAACCAGGCTCGCCTGAATAATGTGATTCCTCAGGGCAACAGTAGAGGAGAGGCTAATAAATGGAAAGAGGTCTCGTATTAACCCCCCTTGGCTTTTTACCTATTTTGTTGCATTACAGCCTTTAGTTCAATGTTTTTTTTATCTGAACTGTATGTGATGGATCAGAACACAATAGTCTTAGTTGGAATTGAAATGAGAAAAATACATAAAACTATTTGGCATGTGCATATATATTCACCCCCTTTGTTATGAAGCCCATAAAAAGCTCTGGTGCAACTAATTACCTTCAGAAGTCACATAATAAGTGAAATGATGTCCACCTGTGTGCAATGCAAGTGTCACATGATCTGTCAGTACATATACACACCTTTTTAGAAAGGCCACAGAGGCTGCAACACCTAAGCAAGAGGCACCACTAACCAAATACTGCCATGAAGACCAAGGAACACTCCAAACAAGGGACAATGTTGTTTAGAGGTACAAGTCAGGGTTATAAAAAATCAAAATCTTTGATGATCCCCAGGAGCACCATCAAATCTATCATAACCAAATGTAAAGAACATGGCACAACAACAAACCTCCCAAGAGACGGCCGGCCACCAAAACTCACGGACCAGGCAAGGAGGGCATTAATCAGAGAGGCAGCAGAGACCAAAAGTAACCCTGGAGGAGCTGCAGAGTTCCACAGCAGAGACTGGAGAATCTGTACATAGGACAACAACAAGCCGTACGCTCCATAGAGTTGGGGTTTATGGCCAGAAGAATGCCATTACTTTCAGCAAAAAACGAAATGGTACATTTTGAGTTTGCAAAAAGGCATGTGGGAGACTCCCAACATGTATGGAGGAAGGTGCTCTGGTCTGATGAGACAAAAATTTTACTTTTTGGCCATCAAAGAAAACGCTGTCTGGCGCAAACCCAACACATCACATCAACCAAAGAACACCGTGTTTTTCAACAGCCAGGAATGGGAAACTGGTCAGAGTTGAGGGAAAGATGGATGGTGCTAAATACAGGGATATTCTTGAGCAAAACCTTTACCACTCTGTGCGTGATTTGAGGCTAGGACGGAGGTTCACCTTCCAGCAGGACAATGACCCTAAACACACTGCTAAGGCAGCACTTGAGTGGTTTAAGGGTTACATGTAAATGTGTTGGAATGGCCTAGTCCAGACCTCATATCAATGGAAAATCTGTGGTCAGACTTAAAGATTGCTGTTCACAAGCACAAACCATCCAACTTGAAGGAGCTGGAGTTGTTTTGCAAGGAGCCATGGGCAGACATCCCAGTGGTAAGATGTGGCAAGCTCATAGTGACTTATCCAAAGCGACTTGGAGCTGTGATTGCTGCAAAAGGTGGCTCTACAAAGTATTGACTTTAGGAGGGTGAATAGTTATACACATTGCCTTTTTCTGTCATTATTTATCGTATGAAAACTCCCGGTGACATGTTTAGAGTTGTAATAACATGACACCCTGGTTTTCAGGAGGGATCAGCCAATGGCTGGGAAGTCCCACCAAGTCGACAACATAAAAACAATGGATGCCTTCGATCACATTTTCCCAGTTATGAGGAGAGGTCACAGAAAGGCTATCTAGCTAGCTGATCAATACTGGCAAGCTGTAGGTTTGTTCCTTAGAAAAAAGCTTACTATTGTCTGTGATGTTATGAGTCAGCCAATGTTTTGGGAGTAAATAATGCTGCATCTCCTCTTCCTCTGTCTCTGTGTGAATAAGCCAATCAATGCTCTCTTCTCATAACAACGGGATCGATGTGGTTGTAATTACACTTGCATTGATCGGAGGATTCCTTCCGTTTCTGATGAGTCACTCTCAACCTTACTTGACTCCGACTGGTCAAACGCACATGGTGCACAAAGGATATGGAAACTGGTACCGTTCTGAAGTTATCTTGCACATCAAGGCTACACCATACACATTGGATTAGGGTACGAGGGCTGCTGCTAACTATGGTTTTGATCATTAATATCTAACACAATGTTCCCTTCATCAACTTGATAGTGGCAACAAAACAAATAGAAACCATACAAATATGAATGGGCATTATGGAGAGCTGTTTCACCCTTAAATTTGAAATGTGCAATTGATAAATAACGAATTAAGAATATGACGTTAAATAGTATGCTGAATTACCACTATTATGCTTTTAATGTGTTGGAATTCATTCAGCATTGCAGTAAGAAGGAATAAGGACATGTCAGGCATTACTGGGAACCTTACAACAGGCAGCTTTAAACATAGCTGAAGTATAGACGTCCCTATAACTCAATACATTGAGTTTTACTGGGGTGCTTTGCTCTTCGTTTCTATGGCACTCATGGCATGATCCATAAAATCAGTAATGCTTAGTTAGGTTGTTCAATTGTAAACCAACACTACATGATGAAGTAGCCCGCCAGTTTGCTGGCACTCCTTTTAAATGTTTCATTAATGCAAATCTTAAGAGGTAGGTGCGTGTGTCTTGATGGATGGTCTTATTGTGTGTGTGCTCTTGTGAGTGCACATGCTTATGTGTGTGTGTGTGTGTGTGTGTGTGGGTGGGTGCAAGTGAGGGAGAAACATGTCATTGAGGTTAAGGATGCCTGTCAGAGCCAGATGATGTCTCATCTAATTGGAAGCTCCATTTCTTTTCTAATAAGTGGTGGAGCACAGGGTCACGCTGAAGAGGCCAGACTGAGTATTGGAGACACTCCACCGTGTCCTGTCACCCAAGCAAAGGCTTTTTTGTGTTTGCGACAGGGTGAAAGGGGGACTGGATGGAGGACAGCCGGAAGAGGGGACAGAAGTTGTGGAGGGGGAGGTGTATAAAAAGACAGCAGAGGGGGGAGAAGGAGAGAGGGAAACAGGTGGAGGAAGGGTGTTTGTGATGAATTAAAGATGGCACTCTCCAGCAGCTGTTGTAGTTTTTTTTTAAGACTGCTCAATCTGGTAATGCAATGTTAATCAATGCAAATGATGTGCCATCATTGCTCCTGACCACAGGGGAGAGAGGAGGAATAGAAACTGCGGTGGACACAGAGGGATGGTGGACAAGAGAAAGGGAGAGTTACACTGAGGAAAACAGGAGAGGGAGAGAGAAGCGCAAACTGCACCCGTGGTGGGGGGTTGTTGGGAGTGCTGCATCTGTTATAGCCAAGCTGAGTGACCAGTAGGATATGATTAGATACAACTGTGTCTGCCTCTAGGATGTGTACACTTCTACTAACTAGCTACCTGTGTCAGGCTGGGCTAGCTCCGTGGGGACTGTTCCTGTTTCTGTCTCATGATGACTTCATCATGAGGGACATCAAGATCTTTCTCACAACTAGCCAGGTTTTGGATAGAGAGCATGGACACTGGCCCCCATAGCACCCATACTATTTGTTCATTGTCTTTTACCAGACATGTACCTTCTTTCTCCCTCTGCCTCCTTCTCTCTGTAAGTGTATTATACATCTGCATTTTAGTAATTCAACGAATGCTAATTTCAGGAGGGAAATACGCAAAGGCACAACAGAATATTTATGACCTGGCCAGCTTGGGGATTCAGACCAGAAACATTTTTAGTTGAACCAGCCCAACGCTGAAACCAGCTGCCAGTAACGGTTTTGGCAGAACGGTGGATTCCTACGTGGAGCTAGTCTCTTGAAGGCAGTTCGGCGGAGAAAGTGTGAACGCATGGCTGCCAAGTCTACTGTTTCACACCCTCCCAGATTTCCCTCGTTGTGATCTCAGCCACTGAGGAGTGTTCCTCTGTTGACTTTTTTACCTTGTCCTCCTGACTCCCCCACATTTGCGTGAAAAAACTGATTTTCACTCAGACACGATAAGGTGCGACTGGGTCTCCCCGCGCAGGGTGATACGTGCCGGTGTGTGTGTCTGTGCCATCCCATTCATTTAGCTGTCCCTCTTAGCTCAGAGGTGCGAGACTTATATTTCCCTTCACTTCCTCTCCGCCAGCTCAAGGTCTCGAGATGATTCTCTGTTCGGATTTCAATTTACATACATTAGCCACACTGTCATCACCGTCTATTGAGAAATGAAAATGAATGAGAATCTGAAATAAACGTACTCCCGACTTAAGCTGAGGAGAGAGGTCGGTCAAAAAACGGTACGGTAGACCTTGAAGTAAAGACAGAGAGATTTAGTGAGGTGTAAAATCTAATTTGATGGCGGTGAAATACATTTCCCTCCGTCTGTCGACCTTTTTGAGGAGAACCGCGTTATTAACGCAACCTCCCTCCTCTTGGTCCAGAAGTGCTCTTCTGACACAATCTCGCCCGACCTATAACTACCATACCCCCGCAGAACCCATTAATGGATCCCAAATCGTCTCAAAGCAGTCACGCACAGCCGTTGGTGCTCTGCTCAACTGATCCTGAAAAACATTTTTTTTGTCTTCAATCCGATAAGCGCCAACCAGAGCTACAAGTCGGCCCTAACGACATTTCTAGCAATTGCGTTCTCCGATTTGAATTTCAGAGAGTACCTTGTGTGATTGAACGGCTTTCCCCTGGGCAAGAGTATGGTACTGCTATCAACAGGCAGCCTCCTGATTCGCGTGTACAGTGAAAATCGTCTCCAATCACCTGCGTTGACATTTTATTAATTTCAACAGTTTTCATTGCTTCATTCCCTTTTCAAATTTGTTTTGAGAACCCTTTTAAAATGTCAGACTCAGTAGCAAGGATTCGTCATCATTGGACTCATTTCAATCTTGCTGCTATCTCTCATCCCCTAGTTCTGTCTAATTCTACCCACGCTCTCTTTCACAATAAGAAAATAATACTCTGTATACTCCTACGCTGTAAATACTTTAGTACTATGCTGTATTTATATACACTACTATTCACTCTGAACATCTGTGTTTACTGTAGTATTTTCTGATGTGGGTCTCTCAAAGATGCATTATCTTGTTTACTGGAGCTGTGCATTATCATTAGCCTTGTGCATCAATTCAACCGTTGAGCAACCCGTTGAAGGTGACCTAATGTTTGAGGAGATGGTGTTATTGACTTGTATTGAGGAAGTGCTCTTGTCCTACAGTGCACCGAGGGGGGGGGTGATGGGGGCTGGAGGAGAGGGAGGTGGGGGGATGATGATGGGTAGGGGGTGGGTTCCTCTGGGGAATTGGCGTCGGGTACTGAACCGGGACGAGTGAGCAACCGGGAGCCGCCTCGCCACATGTCATATCGACCACTCCCCCCCACCCCCACCCCGTCTGCATACAGGATCTCAGGGGCTGGGCATCGCCACGAGGGAGGGAGATGATGCTGCTGGCCCTGGGTCCCTTTGGCATCCCCGCTGCAGATAACTGAGACACGTTTTTCATGTTGCTGAACGCTTCATAACTCGCCGTCTTTTGTTTTTCTCTTGAATCCTCTTTTCTTGTGTCTCTAATTTGGACGCTGTGGTCGCCACTGGCGCCATGTAATCATGTATGTCCAGTGTGACGGATCACATGTTCCCGTGCTGACGTGTAATGGTGCGAAGAGAGTCTGGTAGGTATCGATCACACACACAGGGGCCCAATCAATGATTCATGTGGTCCCCCCATCTCATTCACTTGTCTTCTTTCAATCTGGACCCCTCTCTCCTTCTTGCTTGTGGGCTTCATTTAATTCCTCTCTCCTTCTTTTGCCTTTTTCATCTCTCTCGATCACTCTTTCTCCCTTCCCCCTGTGTAAAAGAGATGTTGGTAACAATCACGCCGAAGAGCTGTTTCCAGGGACACGTGATGAATGGCCCCTGAGAACTACTTTTACTTATTCTGTATTGGCCATATACAACCCCTCCTTGTGTCTTACTGCATTACAATCTCTTTTTTCTGTCTTTTTTCATCTCTCTCTTCCTCTTTTCCTATCTCTCAGTGTTCCCTTCTCTCTACGCACTCTGCCTCATTAACCATTGAGCCTTTCATTACAGGATATCACAGATTTGCTTTTTGTGGGCATCTGCAGTATGATAGGGAGAGAGCGGACTGGGACTGAGAGTGGGGGTAGTCACCTGACCACTGAGGGGCCCACTGATGCTATGGCTGCTGTATGGACACAACTAATTGCCGTGGAGATAAAACCCATGGCCGGTAGACGCTATGAATAAAAAAACACAGTGCTTCGCTTTGTTCTTATTGTAGCTGTTGGATCAAAACCCGGTAAATTCTACAGGTGCGTCCCTCCGATTAGTTGAATGGGTCTGAGAGAGATTGGTACGCTTTCTGTCTAGGTTTCATTTAGGTAATTATTGAGAGCTGGACACAGTGAAATAAACTCTGTGACTGTATGTCCATGATAGTTTTTGTTCAGTTTTGGTTTGTTTTGAGAAACATTTTATATTGTCTACATGCATTTTACTTAAACCAGCCTGATTTTATAGAGTTGGATTGGTTCAATTGAAAGCCCTCATCCTTTACAGTCTGTAGTATACTGAGCAGCGATGGGAAGTGGGCCTAGACTGCCGCAAAGCAAGCAATTCAATATAATTGGTGTGAATGGTGTCCATAAAGAATGATACACACAATGAACAGAAGACTGGCTATTCTTGAATCATTCAAC
This sequence comes from Esox niger, assembly GCA_016801105.1. Lineage (NCBI taxonomy): Eukaryota > Metazoa > Chordata > Actinopteri > Esociformes > Esocidae > Esox > Esox niger. The sequence continues at coordinate 6,207 of JACXGJ010008094.1, read as the reverse complement.
ATTAACCAATCCTCTTCCTGATTTATTCCGTTAGCTATGGCCTTCTAACCTTGTTGTTAGCTTTGTATCCATAATGACTGCATATATTAGGGTATATACCATTGTATTATTTTGCTTGGGATTGATGTTGCTTCACATAATTTTACATATACAGTACATTACGAACACAACAAACACTAGAACGTAGCTGACCAGCTGTATTAGTTCCGACTAAATTGCTTGTGGACCCTCTGTTGTAAATTTATCTCCCCGGCGCAGGTAAACCCTGACATTGCAGAATGTAAAATGCAGGGAAGAGCTCCTATTCTCTGGGATAACTTCCAAAAAGGCGATGTAAGAAAGTTATGAGTCATAAATGGCCTCCTAATTTCTGTGAAGTACACTAGCTTTGGGTTAAGCCGAAATGGAGATAAGGTAGGTGTGGTTTAATGCAGTCTCACCTAATTGCTATGTGATTTCGGGGGACACCACTGGAAGAATAGAGAACAAATAGTTTTATGAGGCTTTTATAGTTTCAAGGAGGGCTGTTAGCGTAGCGTGAAACAATTAGCCTTGCGTGAAACGACCTATGCCAGAGAAAGGGCTGGCACTGTCAGGGTATGGAGAAGTAGCTAACTTAGACTTATAGAATAGCCAACATTACACCTACCTTACTGCTTAATATACACAACATGAAATAGAGATGAGTTAAATTGACAGAATATACTGTGTCAATATATGAATTACAGTATAACCATGCAATATTACGTCCACAAACCTCTTGCTGTGGTATGTTAGTGGTCGTGACATGAGGAAAACAAGTGTAGTCTAGCTTTGTCAGATATGGTCAGAAGGCATTTATAATGACTTTACGCTTCATTTAACATTTTCAATTCATTGATGTCCATTCACCATTACGAGAAAACCGAGGGGCGGCTGTAGACAGGTGCTTGAGCTGTGGCATATTGCGGAGCGAGGGCCCCAACTCCTGGGGGACCTCGTTCCCGCCCCTCCCCGGATATCCTAATGTCCATTTAGCGTCCCCGCCTTCACTCATCCGTCGTGCTGACACTATTAATGGGGGGGGGGGGCTCTCAGCGTGACACCAGCCGTCCCTGGTTGGGCCTTTAACATCACCCCATGCAACCTCCTCCTTTCGACCACCTGCCCTCACTCTCCCCTTCCTCCTCAACCCTCGCTTCGCTTCGCTCTGCCTCCCCCAACCCCCTTCAAATGGGAATGGGAAATAGCCTTTCTAATCCCCTCTAGAGTTTGACCAAAGCCTTAGTAATTTCGCTTGGGTAGGCCCATGGACACCGGCCCTGTGACATCCTGAGGGCTGGTGCTCAGAGCTTCAAAAAAGACTGGTCAGAATGACTGGCAGACCGACAGAGAGACAGGCAGGCAAGCAGGTAGGCAGAAAAGGCCAAACAAACTGAAATGCTTTATCGGAGAGGACATTGAATTTGTTTGAACACGTTACTGTGTGTGAACAAGGCAGTCAGAGATATGGAACACAGGAGATGTGGCGTGTGTGTCTGTGCGTGTGTGTGTGTGTGTGTGTGTGTGTGTGCGTGTTTGTGTCTACAGTAGCGCGACAGAAGCCGTTAGCTGAATCACCACCAGGGCTAATTGGTTTGGTGCTCAGCGGACAGCTTCTCTCAGGAAGACAGGATTCTCAGTCTAATCCACACCCTCTGCTGTCTACTGCTTCATCATCAATCTATGCTTTTTTCACCCTTTTCACCAAGTATTTTACAAGCAGATCTGACAAAAAATACCATATGGATTAGAGTAAAGAAAAAGTGGCGCAGTTGTCATTGCCTTGCAGAACTGTTGCCTCATTGAAGCCAGGGTTTGAATCCTGACCAGGTTTCCCCTCCAAAATAGGATGGATTTTTTGGCAGAAGTTTGACATGGCTGCCTGGTCTTTTTGTGCTGTAGTGACTCCTTGTGGTTGCTTCAGACACCTACAAGCCCAGTTAATTTTGTTGGTCAGGAAATGTGCTCACCTCCAAGTGTACATGCCAGCGAGTACATCCTGGTTGAGCAAGCAGTGGAAAATTAAGCCGAGTGTCTTGGTAAAATCTACATCAGAGGTAGGATACATCTTGATCTCAGACTCTCCGGAACCAGCTGCAATGATGCAATCACAATTTAAACAAGCAAATATTTATTGCAACCTTTAATTATGGGTTACTTGTTAAAAAATAAAGGGTAGCTTCATGCAAATGCAGCTGGAACATGTCATCTTTTTCTTAATCTCAACCTAGTGTACACCTCCCAATCTCTGGGTATCTATCTAGATCGAAACATCCGATCCGGTGGCGAGCATTGGCACAGGGGTACACATTATATCAAGTGAAAGATTCTCTGGGTGACTTTCTACAAGACGAAGCGTCTGGGGGCAGAGTATAAATGATCTGTTATTGGTTGAAAATATACAGTATATCATATTCTGACTCAATCATTACCAAGCTGAAGAGGTTGTCTGGTCACTCATCAATCTGCGGCACTTCAGGGGGGCTGGGGGTAAGCAAAACGGGCCCGGCTCATAAAAAAGCAGTAAATATGAGGCTTGGTTTCTTGTCCTCTTTTACCTGGAACAATATCAGTTTTCAGCAACAGCGACGGTGTGCAAACGCTGCAGATATGAATCAACACCGGATGACAAATACCGCAGGAATTTTGCCAGGTCTATTTGTCTATCGGGTGTCAAGGAGGTTTAAGGGAGGAGGTGGAGAGGGAGGTTATACCTGTCTTTCTCTTTTGTGGAGCCCGTGAGAGAGTACAATAAAATCAGGTGAGGGGGGATTATTCATCATCGAAAATGCACCTCTCTAGGACTGTCCCTGGCGCAGTGTGCCTACGCTGCTGGGGAAGAAATGGCATGAATCAGAGTAGCTTGGTCCAGTATACATGCTGGTTTAGCTAAAACCAGATTGAATGGGTATTTGTTAAAAGCCTATTTAAAATCACTGCATACTCCAACCCTGCAAAAATAATGTGTTAATAAATGGAAGGAAAAGATCACACGTAAATTACAAGAGAAGAAGCAGAAGGCCTTGCAGGATTCGATTTTTTAAGTAAATGAAAAGTCAAGAACACCTTAACCGTGTGCACTTGATCAACCATTTCAGTAATGAGTGCAGTCCAACAAAAGAACATCTTATGTATTTTAGATGTAAACAGATTGTAACAGTTTGAAACAATTAGTGTATGTAATTTATCTTTGTGCAGAATTGATGCTGTTATGATTAGTCAATTAAGGTAGACAGAGAATGTAATAGTCACAATGGAGTATGATGGAAATTTGGTAGTGTAATAAAAATGTTGATTTCTCAACCCTGAATTTGAGAATTGAACTCACAACCTCCTGTTTGCCAGGAATGTGAATTTTCATTGACACCACTGGCACTGCACTGATTTTGACAGTTTATTTCAATTTCATAATGCATATTTTAGTGCATGATCTCAAATGTTTTATTTGTACCAGTAGTACTAGTTTTTGCTAGTTTGATCAGATTTGAAAGATGCATGGAGACAGACAGGGAGGATAGAGAGACTGGGAAAGGTTGAGATAGGGTTAGAACCGCGGTTGTGTATGTGCACTCATACCACCAGACACGCTATTTCTGGGAGAACTTGAGGACAAATCCTTCCCAGAGGTTGCATTCATTGGTAGATGTGTTGAATAGTAAGAAGTTGTCCATGGTTTTCCCAGCACTAAACTCTCATCTCACTGGCTGGTGTGGTCTATATTGTGTGTTAAGTGTGTTTTCTTTGGCCCCAGGTAGCAGGTTGTCAGTACTATGATGGAGTTTCTAAAGCAAACATGTCTAAGGAGAAACGTCCTGGTCAGCTGTGAGGAGCCTTTTAAAGTGATGAGAGATATTTCCTTGGGTAAACAGTGGCACAAAGCTCAGTCCTCCAGACACAGTCATATACACACATGCCCCACGGGTGGACACACACATACACACACACACACTTTCAATGAGATAATGCTCAATGCTAGGAGAGCAGGCCCTGAACTACAGACCGGACACTGACCCTTCACATTCCTCTTGCATGGAGCAACATTGGTCTTTGTTCTCTCCCTTTCTTTTGGAATGAGAAGGGAAATGGAAATGGCGGATATGGGAAGCTGGTCCATTTACTTTCTGTCATCAAGTGTTGTTTTCTGGAACTGAACTCGGGTAGTTTCCGCTGTAAAGTCATTAGAGTGGGCCTTCATGGGATTCACTTCAACCATGGGACAGGCACGAGAATGATCTGGGAAAATGCTCTCCGTTGCACTGTGATGGTCTCATTGTTGACTCTCTCTCTTACTCTCTCTCTCTGTGTAGAAACGCTGATGGACACTCGGGTGGCTACGGCTGAGCTAGGCTGGACGGCCTACCCTGCATCAGGGGTGAGTACCAGCCTGACCGGACTACAGACAGCGCTGTGGGAGTCATTATGGGAATGTCTGCACTGTGAACCCATACCAAAAACAGAGCCGTGTAAAATATATAGAAATGGATGCTTCTTTTAATACATTTTCAAATGAATGCATGATAAACTCCAAATAAAGGTCATTAACGGATATTCATAATGTATTTTAGACCATGGGGATAGATACCTTCTTTCCTAGTGTATGGTACGAATCTCTTTATGAATCGGTACTTTGTTGCCCCCAGCACTTTAGGAAGGGGCATAGGGTTACTCTGTGATACCACAAGCCCAGGAACTGTATACGTCCGGGACAGATAACCTTCACTTTGTCTGTGCGTCAGTAGACCAGCGAGCCGATCAATGTCCACAGTGGCACTGCAGCACCATCCTTACCCGGGCAGACAGAACTACTGTAGCCACTCAGTTGACTATTACTTTATTGTAATGTTCTCCCCATCACATCCCTATCTATAATGACTTAATGACATAATGGGTCCACTTAAGCCAGTAAATGCCAGCCCAACTATCTTTAGTGGAGGCAGGGCTGAATGGAGCAGCTGAAAGGCTCCTGTAGTGGTGGAGAATAACACTACCGTTAGAGGGTACCTTTTGCAACGTTTTGGCGGAAAATCACCTTCATAATATTTTTGGGGCTTCTGATAAATCATTTGTCATCGAACAGAGTCCGACTGTTTTTTTTTGTTCAGTGTGAACTGTATGTCACGCTTGCTCTTTTTCTTGGTTGACTACTTTCCGGACTGCCGCACAGTAAATCATGCAGCAGATCTGGGCCGTAAAACAACCAGCCACTGTGTCTAACAGGGACAGGCTCTTTGGTACTTTATGAGGCGTTTTACACACACATATAAGGAGTTTCATGCCACATAGAGCACAACAGTGGACACACACATGCAGAAACAGGCAGGCACGAGCACAATACACACACACACACACACACACAGTTTCCAGGCTGAGACCCTGACTCGTTTTGGTTGGACGATGGATAGGATGTGACTAAACAGTTTTTTTTTCAAAGAGCTGCCGCTTAAGTAAGAATAGACAAGACTGAGGCTACACAGCTGGACTGGGGGCATAGCTGGGCTGAGCTTTGGTTGATCAGAGTACATGTGTGTTGTTTGTATAATGTGCAAGATATTGCTATAATATCAAGCCCCCATATTACTGCTATTATAGGTTAAGATATAGCAAAGAAAGCCTCAGGTTTTGTTTAGGTATGCAGTAGTTGATTAAGGGCATTAAAGTGTGTATAGTTGTTTCATTCTAGCTTTCGATACTCTGGAATGTGACCACACTAGCTGTGGTTCATCTGTTCATTCAGCTGCTCTTTACCTTAGTCTTAAGTCACATGAAGAGACATGTAAAAATCATAAATGTTAATCGTTGTGCCTGGAGCATGTACAGGTATAGTAAGGAATTATGTGTCAAACTCACTTTATCTAGACTAGAGATGAGTAGATAGAACATTGTTCTTCTCCCAGGCACGTAAGCATTAGAGAGAGAGACTGATGTTGGATGTCAGGTTGCTTTAGAATTACATACAGCAAAAAAAGGCAATATGAACAGCTTATGTCAAGATATGTTCCTAGAAATGTTATAGAGAAATGATTCTAAGACGATCGAGGATGAAAATACACCCATTGTTTAACCAGGTATGTCAGATGAGAATCACATAATGTAAATGTAGAACTGTGTGTGTGTATACTGTGTGTGTGTGTGTCCTTGTGTGTATATGGACAATATGGGGGAATGAAGATTGATGTTGGCAGAGGG
>JACXGJ010008093.1:0-28303 GCA_016801105.1 Esox niger | reverse complement strand
ACATACATCTGTGTGTTAGGAGACAGTGTGGTATATAACTCTATAATAGATATTCACATGCATCTGTGTGTTAGGAGACAGTGTGGTATATAACTCTATAATAGATATTCACATACATCTGTGTGTTAGGAGACAGTGTGGTATATAACTCTATAATAGATATTCACATACATCTGTGTTAGGAGACAGTGTGGTATATAACTCTATAATAGATATTCACATACATCTCTGTGTTAGGAGACAGTGTGGTATATAACTCTATAATAGATATTCACATACATCTGTGTGTTAGGAGACAGTTTGGTATATAACTCTATAATAGATATTCACATGCATCTGTGTGTTAGGAGACAGTGTGGTATATTTGTGGTGGAAGCAAACTTAATGAGAAATGTCAGTCAGTTTAACACAATGCTTAATGGTGTCTAGCTAAATATTCAAACTTGGCGTGAGGTTAATGGGTGACAAAATAATCAGAAGTCGAGGCACTATATCGGCACATGCGTTGCTAAGTGGTGCAGTGGTCAAAGACACACCCTGTCACATAGAAGACTCAAGTTCAAAACCAGCAAGGGCCACAACAAGCATCCTTTCTAATCGCGGGCTGGCCGTACTAGGCTTGCCCGGTTCCTTTTCTTGTTTAATCTACACTTGAGATTTTTGCTGCTGTTTTCATCGATTCGTGTGCATCACTTCACCGTGACAACATGGACAAGTTGTCCATGCCATTAAAGCATACTGAGAGATGGAGAGAGACCGGAGAGACAGTCAGACAGCTGGTCAGACTGAGTGGGAGAGGGCTCGGTATTTTGATGTGTGGTGGGCTAAGCGCAGAGAGAAGGTGAGGGGTGAGAGACGAGCGGGAGAGCCAACCCCTGGTGCACGGTACTGTGGGACAGAGACAGTTGAATCTGACAGCTACCGGACAGGCAACAGAACATGCGCTCGGACTGCTGACTTTTGCGTGCGAGTCCTTGAAGTCTATGAAACATATACGAGCACAGGGTCCGTTGTCTAACTAAGGCCTGCATAGAACTGTTGTTCATACAAGTCAGGAGGCCGAAATTCCAACCTGATTTGTACACAACTGAAATTGTGACTTCTGTGCACCCAACGCACTTGCCAGACCAATGTAATAGCTAATCAGACACTGAGGGGGGAGAAAACGGCGTCTTTAATCAGCGTCCCAAATGGCGTCGTGCTTCCTAAGCACTCCCCGGGCGCTGGTCAAGAGGAGTGTGCTATGAAGGGAATAGGGATCCATACAGGCTGCTGCCGTTGTGTCCGTTTCATTAGCCTGAGAAAAAGCTTCACAATAGGTGATAAACAAACAGATAATGAGGGCTCATTTGCTGCATATTGGCCTCAGTACATGCCAGCGGGGTCTGACATTTGGCGGTCTGTGGCCTGTGGCTCATCCCTGCAGGGGACAGGGAGGGGTGAGAAGAAAGGCGAGTGGAGGCAGTGTAGAGGAAATTCACATTTGCAAGTGTACACATGTACGTCACACGCACACACACGCACACACACAGTGTGAAGAACAGCACATACAGCCAGCTATTAGAGAGAACACAGTCAGGAACTCGGATAAGAAGCACAACAGAAGCTTTCATTATCGCCCATGCTAATGGTAACAAAACCCAGCTGGGTCAGCGCGGTAGTCACTTATCCCAACCGGGTCAGGGCTGTAGTCACTAAACACAACCGGGTCAGGGCTGTAGTCACTAAACCCAACCGGGTCAGGGCTGTAGTCACTAAACCCAACCGGGTCAGGGCTGTAGTCACTAAACCCAACCGGGTCAGTGGTGTAGACTCCCTTACAGGACGTTCACTTCTACATTTCCACCGTTTAACCGGTCAAGTCCCATCATGCCTTCTGGTCAGCTGCATTCAAATTACTCCCCAAATTCCAACGACGAGAAAATGATGTATTAACCATGCCTTGTTTCTCACGGAAGACATAAATAAAACGTATTCACAACCATGGCATGAAAATGTACGCACTAATGTAACCATCTCTACACAAGACAAGTTCCATTGTTATTTAAAATGGCAGTGTTTCCCATAAATGAATGGAATTCCCAGACAAATAAAATAGTAGCCAGTCACTAAAGCCCGTGAAATGATTTGCACATGCAAATAAATGAGTTGGCCTCTGGTACATTGTAATGCCTTGATGCCCTCCACGATACACAGTGAAATTAATGACATACTTGCATTAAGCTTTCCTCTGAAATTAGCTTCAACTTTTTTTTCTTTTGATTAAAGTTCGATTTAGTTTTACAGCAATACATTAAACTAAACTACAAATGATTCGGAATAAAAACATTAAAAAATTACACCAGCATTAACATTCCTTCCTAAGTACACCTCAGCCTCAAGAAATCTCTGAGGGCCACAGTTGTAGAGTTACATAACAATGTTTCTATCTTGACTTCGAGTCTAAAATTTGACACCACAGAAAAGACCAATTTCCTTAGTGAGAGCAACCAAATAATTAAAGGGCCTAAGGTTTGCTAAATGTCATTGGAATCTGAATTTCAAAAGCGTGATTTGGTCTGGAAAAAAACACAAATAGAGCATTTGCCAGTGTAGTCTCTGGACATGAATCCCACTAACTGCCTGTGGTTATAATTGATGATGGCAGTTAATAAGGATCTCATGGTTCTGGAAAGATTCCGTAAGGACGAAAGGAATGAGATCCCTTCCAATGTCTTCTCTCAAAGGAAATTATCCGACAAGGCTCAGTACTTGCAAGAGGAGGCTCCACTGTACCAAAAACAAGGCTGCCAAACATGGTGACATTTAATTGTTTGGCCAATAAAATCAATCATTCGAGAAATTAGTAAAGTCAGTTGATTCCCTTGAATTATTAATTAAGCACAATGTTAACTCATTAACTGTGGTGTTTATTTCTTACAACATGTTTTGCACCTCTTTATCATGGGAGACCAATCATTTGTCAATGGTTGTTCATAAGGAGTAAATCCGACTTAAACGCCCAATGCACTAAAGAAAATGATTTCTCAATGCAATTACCATACTATCTAGTCAAAATAACCCTCCGAAATTGCTAAAAATGTAAGACCTATTAAAAAAATATTTTTAAAAACTGGGATATCAGCCTGTTTCTTTTTTTTTTTTTTTTTTTTTACATCTGTCACAAGGCTAATTTGATTACAATAGACCAATGACTTCATTGTAATAAGGGATACTGAAAAATCTTCAAATTGGTTTCTAAATGCCCACACAATCCTGCTGAGCATTTCAAGGGCAAAAGTAACCTCAGGGAATTTCATATTTAGGAGGTATTTTCAAAGAATCAACACACAGTGATATATTAGACATGAATGCATTATTATGAAATCCAATTAAAAAGACTTCATGAGTACTTAAAGTATTATCTATCAGATCAAACATAAATACAAAATGCATTTGGCAAATTACCGCTTTAAAATAAACAGAACCCCCAAACTCTTTAATGTTCTGACCTTAACTCTCCCTTTCTAGTTTCCCTCTTTCCAATAAGATTATTTGACCAGTAAAGTGTTAGTCACTTTAAACATGGGCTTTAATCACCCCAGTTAGCCAATGACCATGTTTAAAAATATATATCATAAACGTAACATTATATTTTACAACCATTAATCAGTTTGCTTTAATCATTATTTGAACCAGAATGCATTCTCTCCCACTATTGTTCCAGCAGGAAGGATGACCCATTTCTATGGAATGGGATTGACCACTTCTATTAGCGTAACGCATCATTTCCACCAAAAGGCCTTTCGCATTACCTTTCTACTCCAGCATTTCCAATGTTTTCACATATGTGCTTTGTAAGGCCGAAGAGTCGAGTGGCGGCATGGAGGAGTTTGCTTCAGCTTTCTCTGGGTTCCCTGGCCAACTCTATTAACATAGACTGACTGCTACCGGGAAAGCTGTTTTAGCATAAGATTATCGACCTGGTCAGTTGGATATCAAAACCAATTTTCTGGAAAGTACATAAATTAATAATTTGTTGGCAATTTGTTAATTCAATGTGCGCTTTCTTTATTTCGATACTCCAGAGTTGGTGCACTCAACATTATTTTGATATATAATATATAAATATAATAACTGAAGTCAGAGGCATTTTGGAGCCCTTTTATCGGTCAATGTGAGTTTCTGGAATGGATGGCAAAATGTTCTACACAACAGACAAACATAGGTTCTGCTCAGAACAGCCCAGGGCATCACGCCATGTCGTCTTGTTACTCCACGCGAAACATAAAACAAGACAGCGCTCATAAACACTGACAAAGTTTATGACATGACGGTTATGGGATCTCGGCTTGCCTGCATGACATGAACGCTGTATTCATTGTAACCTTCAACGCAGTCCTCTTAACTCGCAGCTTTTCATTAACTCAGATGACAAGACACTGGCAAAAGGTGTATAACTCGCTGGAGGGAGCAGGGCACATGCGTTTTTTTGCGCAGTGCTCAAGTTCAGCACGTCCATCAGGCAGTACAGCTACGCTGCTCAGAAGCCAGCCTGAGCTCCGATGTCATGCACACAGTTATAGCGATGATGGCGAATAGAACGACGTGATCGTAACATCACCGCGCTGGAGTTTTCTGATTCATCATTTTCAACCGCTCGTATTGTTTCGATGGCGGCAGCCGTGACTAGGTGATCCGGGGGTCGTTTGCGAAGCAGTCAGAGAGCAGGCTGGACTGGAGCTAGCGGAGGCAGTCGGGTTCAGTGTCAGAGCGGAGGGAGTTGGTGTGGCCTGTGCTCAAGGGGCACTGCATGGTTCTTACATGGCCCAGAAGAAAGGTCATCGCTGGGAGAGGGAGTAATGGAGCCTGCTCTGAGAGGCCCTGCTGCACTGGGGAGACGGAAGGCTGGCTTTTGGTGGGGGTAGATAGGCTGCCGGTGGGGACCAGTCCCACCGTGGGGTGGATTTGCCCGTATGACGAATGAGACTAAGATTAAACCCAAGCCCCTTAATGAGGTTGATGACTGTAGGTGGGTTAGCTAGCTGAATTTGATGGGGAGATGCCAAGAGGTTTCTCTGTGTGTGGTGTGTGTGTGTGTGTGTGTGTGTGTGTGTGTGTGGGGATGGGGGGTCCTGAACAGCGGTTTGGGTCCTGGCAGGCTCAGATGATGGAGGGAGGTACGGTCAGGATCTGGGCCTGGCTGTCCTATAATGCCCTGGTCTCTGGTGCTTCCCAGGTTGACTTATAATGGGCCCGGGAGTTTGCCAGGGGGAGGGGAGGGCCAGGGTCCGATTACCCTGCCCAGCTGTGCTCTCTGGTCCTCCTACGACGGCGTCCTAATTAGGTCAAACATATTAGCAGGACTCCTGCCGAGAATCGACCTGGCCAGGGCACCGGCATGGAAATACGGACAATCACACAGAGTCAGGCGATCACAGACGCAGGCACAGGTGGAAAAATAAATAAGGAACTCAGACACTGGCATTACAGTGAAGAGGATTGAAACTAAAGGCCAGGGATATTTAAACGAGGTATAAAGGAAGAATCAGTGCTTCACTTGCTTTGGATGTAGACGGGCCTGCAATACCAAGGCCCATACTGTCCCCCTCCTCTAAGCACAAGGTATACTCTCATACGGGGGATTTCTAAGTCTCAGATGACAGCCTCGTCTGTCCAGCCGTGATACGCGATACGTGTTGGATGAGGTGTTCCATCATGGTTGACAGGAGCACCCACTCGCCCACCCCATCCCGAAACGAACACCACCGTCGGCAGGCAGCATTGGATGTGATTACAGAGGAGACCCTAACTAAAGCCTCTGCTGTGACACGGCCGGCGGGCTGGCACTGCCGGTCCACACCTCCTGATGAAACACTCATTTGCCATTCCATAATCACGTCCCTCTCGTCACACCTGTCCCCGGAGTGAACCGCCCGCAGATTCATCTCTTCCCATCTCAGCCCTGTTCTGAGCAGGAGCGCCGGGTATGTCGTGGGGTCAGAGGTGACGGAGGCGCCGGGCCACCCCGTGGCCCTGCAATCGGAGAGCCGGGGAGGCGCGCAGGACGATTCCCGCAGACGAACGCCGACGACTGCGGAACGGTCGTCGCAGATCGACCGGGTTGTTCGACTACAGAGGGTCGTAGGGAGGGGGGGGGAGGGAAAGAAAAGGGGAGAGGAAAAGAGAGCTTGGAAGAGATGGATGCGAGCGCCCTGGCACGCCAGTGGAGGTCTGAATGCCACGCTGTGTGTGGGGCAGCAGGGATAATACTGAATCAGTGGGCACTGTAAACACTATAAATCAACTTGGACACCCCCCCCCCCCACACACACACACACACACACAGCCCCAACACACACACACAGCCCCAACACACAGCCCCCATGACACGCACCGCTGAACTTCTGCATATTCAAGCGTACAGCGGTTTAAATACAAACTGAGGGGGGGAGGAAGGGGGAACGGGTGGGAGGGAGGGGGAGAGGGAGGGGGGAGATCTAGGAAACACGTCTCATTAAAGCTCGAGACGCATCCAATGACTCAAAAATCCTTCGGACCGCTTGGAGAAGAAAGGGGAGGTGCGATGAGAAGGGAAGAGGAGAAGAAAAGACAGAAGAGAGGACAGAAGGGCAGACGTAGTGAGAAAGGAAATGACTTGAACACAAGATACACATCGGGAGATAAGGCCGGGGAGGAGAGGTGACGGGAACGAGGAGGCGACCGGGCCCAACCAGCGCTTCCCTGCCAATGTCACCTTGCGGCAGCTGCTGCTCTCATCCCACTAATGCAGCCACGGTGACCCCTGACCCCCGCAGTTAATGATGAGCGCTCGGCTGCAAGCATGGGTCCTACCGGGACTCACGTTTATACTTAGTGGCCAGGTCGCAAATGAGCCTGGTTTTGTTCACGGCCTGAGCTCAAATGACACCCTCTTTGTGTGGCGCCGAACAGAGTGAAAGCACCGGACAGGCCGTGTTGCTAATATAACAGACAGAAGGTCCTGGGAGCAGCGCCGCACGCTCAAACGACGCGCCGACTCTCACTCACCTGAAAATCTCTCTCCTCCAGAATCTCTTTCCTCCAGCGGACCAGGAACGCGGCGCACACGTAAAGATGGAAGTGCGAGAATCCCTCCGGCTCGGCCTGCGGAGAAGAGAGGAACAGAGTGGGAGAGTGACACGCCACAACGTATTTGTCCCAATGTATCTGGAGTTATTTTGACACAGTGAACTGGGGATTGAGCCGACAGCATCAGACAGCCTCTGAAGAGGAACAGGGATGATAATATTGTAGCATTCCTGCACCGCCTTCCGTCTTAATCTCTCCACTTACTCTACCTTGACATTATGTTTGATGGAAACTAGATTTAAATCTAGTCTCAGTGTGGGAATTTCTACTCATACTGCCAGGCCGGGGAAGAAAAGAGGAAGAAAAAGGGGGAAAAAAGGATATTAAATATTTCTGTCACAATTGGAGGATTTAGCAGCTGAAAGACAAATCTGACTGTTAAATTTGCCCTTTACATTCCATCCCTTCTGCTTCAGTTGTTCATTAGGTTTTCAGGGCAGTTTATACGGCTCAAATAAAATACTGAATTAAAGTTAAGGAGAGAGACAGAGAAACAAAGAAAGGAAGAAAAAGCATAAGAGAGAATGTGCTTTTATCTGTTCTCATCTAAAGGGCAGTTAACAACACATTTACATATGGAGTTCCTTTCAAGTGTTTTTTCATCAAATATTTTGAGTTCATTCTTGTTTTATTTCACAAATCTGGTGTTTTTTACTCGACAGCTGTCTGAAACATACACTTAGCCCAAAAAATGATATCTGGACACAGTACCAGCATTTTGTCTGACTTAACTGCCAGTACCCGGTCATTGGTGAACATTATTTACGGATTTGTCTGTGGTGCGTGAGGAAGGGTTTGTAGTGACACCACTGGCCCGTCCAGCAGCTATAAGCCCTACACAACACCATCAGCATCACCCACCACCATCAGCTGACCGCCAGCCACCACTAAAGCCATGACCTGACCATCTCATCTCCATTGGCGGAGGATGTGGCGCTCAAAGATATGACCTCAGTTGGTTGACCTCTCATGAAATACTGTTTTAAGCTCTTGGGCCAATACATCTGGTCTACGAAAGAGTTTGTATCAGAAGGGGAAAACAAGGCCGGGGGACGCTATGTGTGCATCATCCACTTGGCATGAATCCTCTGGGATCAGCCAACCAGCCCCTAATAATATATGGAACCAATGCTAATTATAAGGTGTATGTCAATCAAAAGTCGATCTGTTTCTAATGTTGCCTAAATTCTGTTTGGTGCCTTTGGGAGCAGGAGAGAAAGAGACCGTCTCAGAGACTCAAGATGTGTGTGAGTGCGTGTGTGTTTGAGTGAGTGAGATAAACAGAGCCGAGTGTGTCAACCCAGACTTTGGTTGACGTGTGTGTATGCGTGTGTGTGTGTGTGCGCATGTGTGTGCATGCTGTGTGAGAGAGAATGTGTGTTAGATGGGAAGTAGGGTTTGTGAGGCAGGGAGACTATGTTCCAAAAATGCAAAACAATAAAGAAGTGAAAAGAAGGTTTTACATTAACTGACACAATGGCATTTTGATTATGTTCTTGTAAAATCTAAGGTAGGTCTGTGGATGAAAACAAATAAAGTGCAGTAGCCTATTTTGTTATTCAGTAAACCGTGTGAACTTAAATTCCATGTGTTATGAGAAAGAGAATGAGGGTGGATTTTTTTGGTGCAAATCAGTAGAATATATCAGAAAGGGGAGCAGGAGTCCTGGGGAACGAGGAGAAAAGAATACAAAACGCATTGTATAATGACACTTGAAATGATGGTATTGCGACAATAAAAACCTAAAAATAATCACATTTTCTGCCACTTTTCACAATTTTTCTTCCTCATACAAAATAAACGTAGAAACACTTTCCATGCAAAATAAATGCACCAACTTTTTCGCCCCTCACAAGTTTGCATGCCGACTTTTGAATGCCTAAAATTTGAAAATAATGTAGTGATAACCAATACATTTTTTATAGCTTTTTCTGGCCTGCAAATGGGTTTTTACAGAATGAAAACATATGCAGCCCGCGATGGAATATGTAAGTCTGACGCCCACCCCTGATCAATATGCTATAATTAAGCCCAAATCAAGTCAAACAGACCTCCGTCTCACTGAGCAGAGACAGTGAGTACACGTACCGTGTGAATGTGTTTGTTTCAATGATTGTGTGTGTGTGTGTGTGTGTGTGTGTGAGCAAGAGAACGGCTACACACTAAGCATTAACCACAGCATTGGGCGGAACTGGGTTGGGTCATGAATAATTCCTCTGGCGTTGTCCCTGGGACGTCTGTCGCAGTTCCAACAGCATGTCACCTTCTGACGAGGGGAATTATTCCTACTTTCCTGGGTAAATGGTCAGGACGGATGCTGTTCACGCTGGAGTAGTGGGGCAGGTCCCGAAACCCCATCCAGGGCATTTCTGCGCCACGGCACAGGGAGCCAACTCACAGGGTGAGGGCTGCATTTGCGTATTCACAGTGACGGGACGCCGGGTGGTCGTTTATGCCAGACACGGGGGGAACATAATGAAAATCGATGGCTGGCTTCCTTCAAACCAATAAACAGGCAGGACAGAAGAGAAAGAGGGGCGGGAGGGGACGAGGCGGGAGGGGACGAGGCGGGAGGGGACGAGGCGGGAGGGGACGAGGCGGGAGGGGACGAGGCGGGAGGGGACGAGGCGGGAGCTCTTCAAAGGTAACGTCGGCTGCAGCCACCTCTTGCCACGTTGAGGGTAATAACACACTGTACATATGTTTGACACATGGCAAACTGTTAATACACAGAAAACAAAAACCAACCATGCCCGCGGCTAGGCTAGCCACCTGGCACAATGCCAAATACTCCTCTCAGCATATCAATTCAAAACTTTACGGACGTTTTAAAAGGCATTCATTCCAGTTACTATCCAAATCCCTATTTATACTATTGCCTTATAGAGCTTAAAATGTCTAATAAAGAGCTGTCTTCAGCTTGCTCCTCGGTCATCCTCAATGAAGAGTCGGTATTCGCGGAGAAACTAGCCTAGCGGGGGTATTTATACACAGTAGCGAGGCTGGGGCTCACCTTTAGAGTAAAAGTTAACGGCGGCTGGCGTCTAGTCATGGATCATTTTAATTGTTTGCCTCTCGTCTCCCCGGGGAAATCGCACCACGATGGGACCTTAATTAATGACCACAATAAATGAAAAGGCACTGGATGTTTTCTTGCTCTCTCCTCAGTACTCTCTTTCCGTCTCTACAGCATCGCGTCTCAACCTCGCCTCTTCCTCCCGCCCCCCCCATCTCTCCGTGAGCGGCCTGATTTCCCTCCCCGTCTCGGCCTGCCAGGCCCGCTTCAGGGTGACTCTGTTAACCTGTTTAAAGAGAGAAAAGGGACACGCAAAGACGCCCCGCCCCCCCCCACTCCACAAGGTCACTTGTCCCACGCAAACACTCATTGGGGGCCGTGGAGGATTTCAGAGGCTTAGAGCGCTCATCTGATGCCGGGGCACCTATTTACAAGGTCTCCAGGACACATCGGGCATGGTACCACATGAACACTGTGGTGGAGGAGGCACGGCGGTCTGCGAGCTGAAACCTCTGTCGCTCTGGCCCTGAGCAAGCCAGTTAACCCTAATCGATCCCCAGGTCGTTTCTGTAAATGACAATGAGTGCTCAATAGATTTGCCTCGTACGATAATAAATGAAATGCTTATAATGCAAAAAGAATATTCAGACAGTTCTAGAATTGGAGCATGTCATGTATTTCCAGATCTAAAGCCTTTAGGCCATATCTTGGCACCGCAATTTCACCTATTTAATAAAATTGCAAATTACAGCATTCCCTACAGGAAAATTACATTTCAGAATGTTTTTTACCAGACGATAAATCAACGGGTGGCTACGATATGGTCAATAAATGCCCATTAACATATACAGGCAATACAATCCTAACTGCCATGGATACAGACATTTACACAACACTGTCAACCCTTGCCCAAATACACCAAAGGTCTGTCTAATCAAATGATCCAAACCATTTGGCGGCGGACCTCAAAAACCCGGAAGCGGGCCAAACCTGAGACATTGGTCTAAACTACTGCTTTGCAATTCGACTTCGGCACATCACGAATCATGTTAGGACACCTTTACATTGTCAACGCCATCCAAATCATTGGCAGGAAACACGTTTTCAGAGAAATGGTTAAACAAATAACATCGTTATTCAGAACTTGGGTCTATTTTAATAAGTGACTTCATCAGCACCCGGCGCAAAAGAGAAGAGGTGCTGGTTAAGACACAGCCTGGCAGACCAGGGCACCCCTGGCACCCCTGGCACCGCACCGTCAGAGCTAATCAGCTGCATTTGTCCGTCATTCTGGCAGACAAGACAAAGGAGCAGGTTGAGGGAAACTGGTCCGCCTCATTCTGCATGCTTTATGAAGGCTGCTAATGGATATGAAATACAAGACCTCTTCATTTACTTTACAAAGAGGATGTGTCTGTAACTAGCCAACGTGTAGCCTGGAATGTAGGCCAGACTGGAAGAAAGGGCTTGCATCACATTTACATTTCGGTCATTTAGCCGACGCTCTTATCTGCAGTCACTTAAAGAGCGCGCATTGTTAGTTATTACAAGTGAAAGGAAGAGACGGATGGGAAAGGACACGTGGTGTTGAAATGGAGATGAGGCGGACATGGAGGGGGACAAGTCATGCGGTGACAGACAGATGAGGGGGAGACGGCGGAGGACGGAGGGAGACGGGGTGTGTGGAGAAAGCTGACGCGGGGCAAAACACACCTCACCCCCCCGTGTCAATCACTCAGTCAGCAGACAGAGGTCTGGGGAGGAGACTGTGGATGGGGAGAAAGTCAAGGAGAGGAGAAAGACAACGAGCGAGAGGAGAGAGACGGACCGAAAAAAATATGTACAGTGAAAGAACCAAAGATCCAGATAAACAGAGTGAGTGAAAGACTGGTAGAGAGAGACAAAATGAGAGACGAAGACAGTGAGAGAGCTAGAGAGAAGTGAAGCGTGGCACGTGGTGAATAATGGTCTGGCTGATGATTGCCTATTGGTCTAACCTCACAGCTTTAATCTGAGCGGCTGATGGGAGGGCTGGCAGTCACACACACACACTACAGGCTTTGATTACTGTATTAACTATCCTATCTGTCCGATATTACAGATACACGTACTGCTCTCACGCTCGCACGCACACGATCGTGCACGCACTTCTGGGAGTATGATGGCCAAACGGCTTACCTCAGACTCACTCTCAACCTCCCCCCATGAGTACCTCCACGCCCAGCGTCCCTTTGTTAAAACATCAACCTCCTTCACAGTTTCTTCCTTGCTAGATGAATGCCAATGTGTTCACACACATTCCCCTCCAATACGGACAGAATGCAGAGATGCGGGAGGCAGGTGGCTTCACAGTTAAGTGTGTCAGGACATTAACCCAATCCTTCAGCTGACCTTCAGTGTTTTTCAGTTCATCTAAATGGCTCCAGGGTCACTGTCAATAATGGCTGTTTTCCTGGATGTGACCCCACACTCCAAGTGTATTCAAGGACAATTACATTTTCAACTCACATGTTTGTATAAGACATATTGGATACATGCGATAAAAGATAAATACAGCACCCAATTAATTATTTGTTTTACTACTGCTGTCTGTCCCTGGAGAAACCACAGTACAACATCTGCAATAAAATGCATGAATTGTTAAAAGATTAGGCCAATGAGCCAACTGCTTCTCCATGGGGACTGATCTCTGAGATCCAGGTTGAATCAGGATAAGGCAGAAAAACCTTGCATCCTCTCAGAGAAGTAATTGCTGTTGAAAAGGGCAACCACATCATCGAAGGACCCCTTCCATATTTCCCCAACTCTACCACCAACCGCTGACTGAAGAACCGGCGTGGACTTTAGCTTTACAAAAACAACGAGGCACCTCTAATAAAACACCAATAAAACTGCCAAACAGCAGAACTTCAATCTTTTCTCATGATATATGTCAATCATTCAACTTCCATACTTTGGACTGAGACGTAATTCAACAGAGGACTGCATATGTTTTCATTCTTAAACCGGTACATTTCGAAGGTTGTTAATGAAGACTATGTCTCAGTGTGTTTATTAACCAGATTACCATCTTCAGCCCTAATGTTCTTTGCGCTGTTTGTCATGTTGTCAGTCACAGTATTGAAGCAGACAGGCCCGGGCTTTGTTGACACCGGCTGACCAACAGACCTGCAGAATAGTGTCCAACGTTTATATGCTAGTCCCTGCATGTCCTACAGGGACTGTAGCAAAGAAATGATCAATATCGGGTTTGCACTCATGACATGTTATTGGCAATGAAGGCTTTTATAATGATGTGCCATCACACATAAGATTTGTCCTGAGGAGACAGACATTTTGAAAGCAACATAGAAAAGAATTCAGAGGATGTTGGGCTGTTTGTTAACACGTACTGTGTTACTAGCTAAGTGACCAACGGAAATGGTGCTGTAGAACATCTGTACCCAGCCACCATTGGGTCTCTTCACACTGAAAGAGCGGTGTACTAAAAAAAGATAAAAAGTGTGATAGGAACTAATAACCGTACTTGTGAATTCACAAGTGAACTTTAAGGGAGAGAATGATGATTAAGAGGCAATAATATAATGAAAGAATTTTGGTGGTTCTGAGCGGTCTAATTACTGAATTTTGAAAGGCGTGAAATAGTGTTACCTTCTCTCAGCTAGAGTCAAATCAGACACAACCATCCATATATATTTCCCAATGGCCAGCCCAACCAAACAGACGCTCTAACGCAAGCAGACCATTCAGAAAGCACCTGAGATGGTGCCAGATAAAGGATGGGATAGTAAGCGAGACATCCACCATGAAGATGTCATAGAGGTCTTCATCTGACTTATTTCCAATGCGCAATTAAATCATCGGTTTACACTTTATTTTGAGAGTCCCAATTTCCATCAGAAATTCTATAGATAGTAATGTATCAACAAACTAATCTGTGGATAAGCAACTGCTTGCTAATTTTAGAATAAGGTTTAGGTAATGGTTATGTCTAGGAAACAGGTCAGGGTAAGGGTTAGCATTAGTAGATAGTTAAACTTTTACCGACATTCAGTAGATAATCTGTAGTGCATGCATAGAAAACCTTTGGGACTCTCAAGTTTAAGCGTGACCCAGCAACGCCTTGTCACAGCTACTCCCAGCAGGTTCGGGACATTCAAACATCGAGACGTGTCACCATGCTGATCTGCTTCATATCACAGTGCTCGTTCGAGCAGGAAGTATTCACGGATATCGTTGCACCCGGGAAGCGCATTCTCTGGCCAATAAACACATTTGAGCCTGGAGGCGCCCAACCCACCTCAAGTGTACAGTGCGATGTGTCAAGGCCAGTCCTTGTACTCCAGACGGTGCTGGGACAGTATGCCCTCTCCTCTGTGGGACCCCGGGGCAGTGTTGGCATGCCACGAGGAGGATTTGAACACCTGGCCGCAATGTCTAGCAATATATAAATGTTAATGCTTCTGCTCTACAACAAATACTTTGTCCTTGTTGGTTTTCAATAAACAGCTGCAACCAGATTATTTTACTTGTAAAGTATATTACTAATGTGATGTATTACCAAATTCATAAAAAGTAACTCGGCAAAAAAGATATATATTGGACTTCCATAGAATAGTAAAAACAGGTGTTCATTGACCGTATGTATTGAAAAACACAATATACAAACACTAAAACCCCTGGAGACAGCGTTTTCCAGCAGTGGTTGAGGTGTTTAGCCAACAGTGCTCCGGAGGACAGCCGGGGGACAGAGTAAGCGAGAGCAGCGGTGAAAGGGAGAGAGAACGAGAGAGCACTGCTCCAGAGGAGAGCTAGAGAGATGGAGTGAGTGAAGCGGCAGAGGTCTGATTTTTATAGAGAGCAGAACAGATTAAGTATTGATGTTTGGGGCAGTGTGGCTGACCCCGCCTCTAACCTCGGCTGTACCTGTTGGGGATTGGCTCTCTGTGTCACCAAACAGCCAATCATTAGGAAGCCCCGTGGGGCCTGGAGGGGAAGGGAAAAGAGGCTGGGGGCGAGGGGCCACATCCCTTAGGATCACTCTGCTGCTGTCTGGTGCCCTGCGGATACTCTCACCACTCTATCTTTTGCTCTCTTTCACTCCATCTCCCTCCTCCGCTCTCTCTCTCATTCCCTCGCTTGGCCTACGAGCTGTGCAATCCCTCTCTACCCTTCCATCAATCTACATTATTCGTCCTCTGTCCCACCTTCCTCTTCCATTCCCTCTCTCTGGATTAGTGATATAAATTATGATTGCACAGTCGACCACACAGAACGAAGGGAAAGTCAGAACAAATGTCAGCCATCCCAGAGATAGCGCTCTTACATTTCAAACAACTACCCGAACGAGCAGGGCAGACATCCTGTGATCCATTCCAATACAGTAGTCAGGGCGGCACGGAATGGCTAAGATACTACGGTTCCGAGTGAACCTTCCGGAGACTTTGGCCTGGACAGCAGAGTTGAAGTCAGATGAAACGTTGGGTCATGAGTGAATGACAGGTAGGCACTATAGCGCTCAGGCGCTTCTCAATGAAGCGGTTTGGAAACACATCATGCTCCCTGTCTATCAAATCTCTGACCCTTTTTAGAGGACAAAGAGACCGAGAAATGTGCTTTATTTTACATAATAATTTACATAACCTTTCAATTTAATTGGCAGCAACGTGAAAGCCATCTAAGACAGGCTTGGGGCTTGAAAGCAACTTGACCACGTCCTCATCAGTGTCCAGGCATCTGTTTCTAATGGATATAAAGAATATGTATCGAAGATTAACTACACTGAGTAATAACAGTTCTTGCCATTTAATGCTCTCACTCTGCCTTAAAAACCCTAGACTATCACATTATTGTCATTGGTCTGGCGATAAACATAATTCATATCTTTCTACTTAATTAAATGTTCTTGGGACTAGTTACGGGAATTATCAACGAAAGCCTTTCATTAAACTGTTCAGAGAGCAGTCCACGGCTAGAGATTTCAAACGAAAACTACCCACGGAATAAACATTCCCGGTCAGTAAATGTTTCAAGACCGGCACTATTTCAATAATGGCACGCTTTGGCAAAAAGAATGATGCACCAAATACCCTGGTCCCCACTGACCTTTGCTGAGCAAGTTTGATCAGTTATGCCCTTTAACATCTGAATATAAACCACCAAGGCCAGGAAGGGGGAAGGAGCTCTTGAAAAGGTACCACAGGTAACCTCAGAAGGTAGCGAATCGAGAATGAGATTTACACAAGTTCATGTAACAAAAAATAATCTCTCAGCTCAGGTAATCTTTGCTTCATTTCAGGAACTATAAGGTAGTGTAAAAACCCACTCTGTCTTCCTGGTTACGCCGTAGGAGCAGAGGAGGGGCTTTTTGCTCCTTAACACCCCATGCTAATGCATTCACACTGAGCCACTTGCTAATTTCATGCTCTGTGCAACAAGGATAATTTGGACACCCCTCTGTCAGGGATGAGTGGCACAGGGAGGGAGAGTGGTGAATGTGTACGTGTGTGTGCGCGTGTGTCGTATGAGGAACAGAGGTTCGGGTGTTTGTGAGGGGGGGGTGAAAAAGAGCAATGAATAAACTTCCCTCCAATGCTAAACTCACTCACACACACACACACACACACACACACACACACACACACACACACACACATTGCTGTACTCTTTGGCATGCTCATACACAATCCATGGCATCACAGAGCAACTGGAACATCTATGCAGAGTTCAAGAGGTCAGCTTTCCTTTTACATCCTAGATAAGGTGGGAGGTGAAGATTAGTGCAGGCCGCGGAGAAGAGGACAAGTTCAGTAGGCTGCAGTCACACTGTTAATGGTTATTTTAAAATCGTATTAAAAGCTGAGTCATAAACAGAGGCCTTAATATAGCCAGGAATCGTCATACATGTAAAAAAAATAAGCATTGGTTTCCAGTCAACTAATCATGACAATAACATTGAAAAACGTTTCGCCATCGTTGTTAGCCATAGAGACCAAAAAAAGTACATTAGACAACCAAATTCAGTAAGTGATTAGCTGAGCAAAATCTGGCCAAAGGCATCTGACAGGGATTTTGGAAAGTTGAAAGGTTGAACTTCAACGGTTGTCTGAGGAGGATTAGACGAAGTCCAGACTGACAGAGAAGCGGCCTGAGTAACGTGGGCTGAATGACAGCTAGGCACTGCGCAGGCTGGCGCGACCAACTCCTTAAGCGCAACTGGTTTTCAGTCAAACTGTAGCCCAAAACACGTCTGACACTAAGTCGAAAACCTGGTGCCCTGCGTGGAGTACATAGCGTGGAAGATGGCTCGACAGAAGATAGCGCATCATGAGCATGGATGAGACAGCAGTGCGTTTATTTACGGTCGGCTCGACAAGCGTGGACGCAAGACGCGCTCGCAGGGGCCCTCCAAAAGACTGATCGCGGAAAAAGCCATCTAGCAGCAACGTTGGCAGATAAAGTGGACGGAACAAATCTGAAGCCCGACATGGTCTTCGAACAGGCTGTCACAGGCGTGACGGAAATGCAAGTTGTAAACGGGTGGCGATGTCAGCCTCCGCAAATGTTGAATGAATGACAGCCTGACTGTAGAGAGACGCCAGGAAGCTTGACTTTGCCCGTCGTGTCCTGGCCTGAGACTCATACCGCTGTCGTGTCAGCGAGCCTCGCTACCACATCAAAACAGCAGTCAGTCATCACAGCTGGTTGGACCAAACACATTCAAGCCCCTGAAGTCCTTGGGAACATACTTTCCATGCCAGCTTGTGTACTCGTTACTCAAAATGTAACGAGTACACAAGCCCCTGAAGTCCTTCAGAGCGTGTGGCCCATGATGGCAGCTCAGAGTACCCTAATCCACTGCTTTAAAGCAAAAGAAGAAAAGCCCTGTTCATTGGGAAGCGGAGACTGTTGGCTCAGCCACGAGAGTTGGGTTGGAGAAGACCAAGAGAACAATGAGAATGGAGAATGAGTGAGCAGCATAACATGGACAGTGTTTTCGCCTTGCGTCATGAAATGCCAAGACAGTCAAATAGATGGCAAGTTTCTGACCATTCAACTGTACTGTGACCAATGGCCTAGTAGGGCTGTAAATGCATTTGTTCACTTACGCTAATGTGATACATTAGCCTTTGTTAGATTCAGGATCCACAGTATATCAAATGATGTTCTTAATTCTATCTTATGTGCTGCCTAGAACTTTGGCTTAGTACTGTTGGATACACTATAATACTAAAACACTTTAAAAAAGTATGTATGGAATGAACTACACTCCCCAAGCTAAAACAAATCTTCTGGAAGTTCTAAAAATGAATTGGGTAAACATTTTATTGAGCAAAAGTGTTTACATCAAGAAAACAGACGTCTGACTCAAAAATAAGCATATCTCCTATAAGTGCTCCATGAGTCTAGTGACTCAAGCAAATAAACACTCTGGCGATAGCAAGCTGTTCAACAGTATGTTGGTCTAGTTGATGACTAGGAGCCTGTTTAGACCTCCGCAATTGTCCTGATGACAAATTCATTTAAATAACATTTCCATAATATGTAAATGATCTTTTTTATTCATGCTAAATAACGAGAAACGCTTCTCGGACTAGAAGGGCGCCGTAAGGCTGAACACATGCAGACACACCACATTGGCCACACCCCTGACCTATGTTATATACCTGGTATGTAACACGGTGCTCTCTGTCAAACACTGTTTCTGGTGACAGAAGAATTGTTTTGGTGCCAGTGTGAGATGTTTTTAGTTGCATCCAAATGTCATTTGTTTTTCTGATTGCTGGAAAGAAGTGCAGAAACATATTATCCAGGTCACCACTCATACCACTCCAAAACACATTGAGCTTGATGTTGCCTTCAGTCCTCAGTAGGCGCAGGGAATATCAGTCAGAAGTTTCCCATAATAGAGTCCCAACTGCAATTTTCCAATTAGTTACACTGTAAATTCTTCGATCTCAGATGTAAATCCAGCATCAATGCTTGTTCCTCTAAATGAAACTACAGTAGTTTAAAAATAAAATAGATTCTATGATACAGTCCTATATTTGATGACCAGGTTGCTAGGATACAGTCCTAAATTTGATGACCAGGTTGGAGGATAATGTTTTTTAATGTTTATATATAAATAAATATGGAATAATGATTAGGTGGACGCTTATATTTGTCATGTTTCATTAATTTAAGTTTGAATTGGAACATATATAGTGAAGGAAAGATAACACGATTCCATATATTAGATATTACTGATGCATTTACTATAATTTTGCAATGTGGAAACTACTAAAACCTAAGCAAAATCCTTGAATGAGTTGGTGTGACCAAATGTATATCTGCTACTTTAGTTAATCTCAATCAGTAATGCACATTACCAGTAGGACCTCCTAAGGGTTTAAAACATACTGACAGTGATGCTAAAAGCAAAGTATTGTCATTTGTTACTGAAACCTGTAAATGGGCCTTTCAGGAATGAACATTAAGGACTGGTAAGCCTACAAAGAGAATTTCTTGACACATCATAAACAAGGTTTGGTTGCGGTTGCCACTGGATTTGATTGTGAACTGCATCATCCTCACTGCTGCCGCTCTGATGAGCACATACAAACAGCACGCAGCTCCCCATGCTTTATCCACCAGTTTGTTGAACAAAGGCACTGTGTATGTTATGGTTCCACAAAAGCTGTGTCTAGTGGACCATTCAATAATCAATTCCTTGCATACTTTCTTTGCACGATGCATCCACCCATTAGTTCTGAACGCATCGTTCTCTTTTCTACTGCTGCCTTTGGTTTGATGTACATTTCTTTGCGTCCACAAAACAGAGAGTCGGTCTGATCAATGAGCTGGAGGAGCACAAATGAAGGCTGCCAGTGATCATAGCGCAGGACTCGTTAGTACCAGCTGTTCAAACGAACTGTTACATTGGACTAATCACTCAATTGTTCATAAGCTTCTCACACCAAGGATGTTTTCATTCAATGAGGCTGTGTCTATTCCAAAAATCAATAATCAATTGGTTGCATTTGTTCTCGCGCCCGTTGCCCAAATATGAATTAGAAACGTATTTTTCTCATCTAATGCTGCTTCTGGCTTGATCTGATTTCTTCTGCACACATCAAACAGACAGTTGTGGGTCTGATCTCTGAGGCGGAGGAATGCATACAAATCCTGCCAGTGATCCTTTTGTTTCTGCCAGCCGTTCAATCAAAGACATTCAAGAAGTCACAGAAAGAATGACATTTTGAAGTAGTAAAAAATAAAGTTAGCAAACAATCACAAGCCATTACTGATGGCGACCTCACATCCACTGCAAAAAACAACAGATATTTCAACTTATCGGCTCAGGGACTCAACCCTGAAACCTTCTGGTTTTTGGTAACTGGCCCGGCTTCTTTGCCTGCCAGGCTACCTGCCACCCCTTTATGATGAGGCTTGCTACAGAGGCCCAATGCTAAATCCCACGTGACTTTGCTATTGGGGAGCATTGCTGCATAATGTAGCGTCTGACACCTCACTTGTTAGTTGTAGCAAAGACACCCTGAGGACTCTACATGACATGCCAGACCACAGACCTTCTAATGAAGAACGCGCATCTAATTGGGCTCCTGTCCTAGATATGTGCGTGTGTGTGCTTCATTAGAAGGTCTGGAGTCAGGCATGGCACGTAGAGTCAGGTATGTGTGTGAGGTAGCTACAAGTACTAGCAGTAACAGGAGTCAACCAATATCTGAACCGCACAATAAAGGCCTGGCGCACAGCACAGAAGTCACTGTCATGTCAGGACGCTAAACGTGAAAATGGAATGAAAATGTTAAAACGTGAATTTATTACAAAACCAAATTGGCACTTGGGTTGGCAAATATCTATGTAAATGTGTCCTAAGGAGTCAAAGGAATGTCTTTTGGAGTGCTCATTTTTTAGTCCGGGAACAGAGAATTCGGCCTTGTGTTGAAAATGTACAGTAACGTCCTACATTACTGTAGATACTACTGAAATATGTAGACATTACTCTGTATAGATGAATTATTTAAAACTGAGTTTTGCATTTTAATGTAAAAGTTGATGGAGCGAATGAAAATAAAATGTGTTCAACTGTGGGAGGGGAACAAGTCCAACATTTTCATTCATTCAAAACCAAAAACATCTCCCACTCGTCATTACTTCAAGAGATCCAAGCTAGCATGGCAATAGTTACAGATAGAAGTAGTGACATTAATCTGATTAGAAACAGTGATAAAGACAATGAAGAATTTGGTTTTTCACTATGTTTGCAGAATATAACAATAAATGATCACAGCAAGATTGGGACATCTACTCCAATAAACTAACATTTGATAACGGGAACAGCTTGAGACCAAACCTGTCAATAGATAGACTGACCAACAAAAGTCATTCCTTGTTAAAAAAAACAAGCTGACTGACCTCGTACATATATATTTTTTGTCTATACATACACAGTATATATGACAGCTGAAAAACACAGACAGGTGAAAAATATATGGAAAAGGCTGAATAAATGAGTGGAGAGAAAAACGCAGATGCTTCCATACAGGTGAACTGCATGATTCAATTAAACAATTAACATCCCATCATGCATGTGGCATTTAGAAAATTACTGAGCTGGCCCAGTAGGAAAAGATCTAATGGACTGAAAAAGGGTTCAATGTTGGATCTCTTCCAGGATGACAATGCTCCCATCCACAGGGCACGAGCGGTCACTGAATGGTTTGATGAGTATGAACATCATTTGAATCATATGCTATGGCCTTCACAGTGACCAGAACTCAACCCAACAGAACACCACTCCAGTAGTTCCAGAGACTTGTAGAATTTATGCCAAGGCGCAATGAAACAGCAGTTCTGGTGGCTCGTAATGGCCCAATCCTGACTGAGATACACACACAGACACACACACACACACGCCCACACAGGCACGCACGGACGCACGCACACACCCCGGTATGGCTAGGCAGATACCCACCTGATGAACGGAATACTAATACCCAGGATTTAGCGGAAGCCTTTCTTTGGTGACCTCCAGCCACGCGTGCCTACATTTAACATACGGGTGGTGGTGGGAATCCACCATACTGCTGCTGCAAGGGTCACGCTCCACTAACTGAGCCATAACTCAGACAATCCCCCATAAACGTGGTTAGACTACGTGAACCGGAATTAATGTGGCAGATCATTGTTATTATACACAGCTTCACACACCCATGTAAGGCATTTCGCTAAGCAGCTAAAGCTGCCCAGAATCGTGGAGGACGACGCGCCATAATTGAACAATAATGCCTGGCATTATGATAACACCTGTGGAACGTGTGTCCATGACAAGGAGTGTGTGTGTGTGTATTCGTGCGTGAATGCTTGTGCCTCCAGCCAGGGAAGGAGAGCCGAGAGGACAGGAGAGGGAGGACCGGAGAGGGAGGACCCGAGAGGGAGGACCCGAGAGGGAGGACCCGAGAGGGAGGACCGGAGAGGGAGGACCGGAGAGGGAGGACCGGAGAGGGAGGACCGGAGAGGGAGGACCCGAGAGGGAGGACCGGAGAGGGAGGACCGGAGAGGGAGGACCGGAGAGGGAGGACCGGAGAGGGAGGACCGGAGAGGGAGGACCGGAGAGGGAGGACCCGAGAGGGAGGACCGGAGAGGGAGGACCGGAGAGGGAGGACCGGAGAGGGAGGACCGGAGAGGGAGGACCCGAGAGGGAGGACCGGAGAGGGAGGACCGGAGAGGGAGGACCCGAGAGGGAGGACCGGAGAGGGAGGACCGGAGAGGGAGGACCGGAGAGGGAGGACCGGAGAGGGAGGACCGGTTGCCACAGGTGAGTTAAACACAGGTTAAAGCTGAAAAGTAGCTGTTCGATTACTTCATCCCAGCCCTGACACAGTGTCTAGCGCCCACACACAAACACACTCTCAGACATATGCTCTCTTAGACACAAACCACGCCATTTGATGCTCCACCGGCTTGGAAACACAAAAGCGACATCCCTCGGACTTCACCTGGGCTTCACGACTAAAGACAAAGACGGTTTCAGCTTCTGGTTTGTCGGAACACTCTTTAGCTTAGAATGGAAAAGTGCACCTGGTAGCATAGCCACTCACACTGAGACATGAATGCAACGCAATTATCTCTGCAAAGAAAGCTCTGAGAAAAGGTGAAGGGCAGCCTTGGTGAATGTTAGCTTTCACAGGCTGAAGAGGAAGACAGCAAAGGCATTGACGAAGAAAAGCGCAACACAAAGAGAGGAAGAGGAGGGTGTGGGTCTAAGCAAACAGCATCCAGAGGAAGTAGTCAACCAGACGTAAAGTTTGGTGTTGTCTCGCCGACCACCGAAGGAACAGGAGTTGAAATATTCATTAGTCAGGGTTGAGAAATTCAGAGAGTTACTGTGTTGCTGGGGGGGAGAATAAAGACACTCTTGGGGGGTGTTAGTGGTTAAATTTTTTTTAAATGAATTAAATATTAAATGTCATGTCAGAATAACATTCTATTCTTGAGTTACATTGAAGAAATGACACTTGAGTTCTGGAGTCAGAGGTCAATCTTGGTTTTCCGTTTGTTTAAAAGCCTAGTGATGAAATAGTGTCAGATTTCCTGGTGGTATGATAATTGCTGCCCCTCTTTGATAACACCAGTTTTATCTTTCAAGTCAGTCTGGGAGCCGTCGGTTCAGATGGCGGGTTACTACAGAGGCTTTCTTTTGTTTACAAGCAGCCTTGAGTGATGTGCAATACAATCTCAGCTCCGTAGAAGAACAGGTAACACTGATGTGGGGACCTTGACAAACTGACTGTGAGTGAGCGACGACAATAAAAACACATGAGACCGATGGCTTCAGCCAAGCTTCTCCTTCAGGCTCCAGCTCTAGTTAGCGACGCGTTCCCTTGCCTCGCTGATAATAAAACCCGCGGTCTGACTGCAAACTTGCACGATTTGCGTTTGAATTCGGACGTGTTCCCTCCCAGTGCTGGTAAAGAGCGGGACGGCTAGCTATTCAAGAAACGTCCAGGACGGTCGATAAACCATGTGTTACGCTCATGGACAGGCAAAAGAAAAACCACACAATAATGAGCTGATGTCCCCCTCAAGCTGAATGTGAAGTGGGTTGGCTCTTCTTGGAGGTCAACCTTGGATATGGTGGAGCGACTCATTGGAGAGCATCACAACCACAGGTTGGCTCAGGCCACGAAGGTAGCGCCTGACAGTGTTTTTAAAGAAAGAGTGTGTGTGTAGGTGTATGTGCAGCTGATAGCATGATATGTAAGTGTGTGTGTGTGCGCACGTTTCTGTGTGTATATACAAACGTGTCTGTGTGGGATAGGGGTTACGTTGAGTGGATGTCAGATTCCAGTAGACAGGTTGTTTGAATCAACTATACAGTCCTAGCTGGCTGAGTGTGGGGCAGAGAAAGGTAGACAATATGAAACATAACGGGCTGAATTTCAGAGTGCTTTTGTTTGCCTGTGTGTGTGTGTGTGTGTGTGAAAAAGAGAGTGGCAGAATATAGAGTCAGAAGTAAAAGAATACCTCAACAGTGGCAGGACAAAGAAAGGTCAACCACTCACGGTTTAATTCCTGGTCTGGTCGCTCCATGCCTCCTCAACCACTGAATAGAAAAACTCCACTCAAGACAGTCACTCTACACAAATCCAAAAACTCAAAGAACAAAGTCTGGACAGTTATTCCATCTAATAACCCGTCATCTGGAGATGTGGGACAGGCTGTTCAGACAGCGTGTCTGCCTGGGAGAGCAGGGGCTCGTAAGTGTTTTGGGAGAAAGCAGTCTCGGCCGTGGCTGTGCGATTTACAGCCAATAATACCCAGCAGAAAATCACTCCGGTTTTATCTGCAGTACACTCTTGGTGGGCAGCGGCCTTTGGAGTGGCGAGTTCATAAAAGCTGAACTTTTGAGGCCTCTTCGGCGGCGCCGTGGGTTAATGGGCCGGGAACGTGCACCTACCTGGGGGAGTTTAGAAGCCTTCATAAAACCACTGAGACTTTATGAGGAGTCGTGGGAGGTCACCAGCTAACAACTCACCGTGAGCCATGTGACCTCAGCCCACTAACAGGCTGTTGTCACCGTTCCGCTTCGTCACGACGTTTCACGACACTCCCGGAAAACCTACAGCCTTCGCTTCCCCTGTGCGTGCGTGATTCCCCTTCTGGTCAATACACAGAGTTAAACGGTAATTGAAAGAGAACAAGTGTATACCGGCGCACAATTAGACCAACCTCTCCTCGTGGCGACCTTCCAATTAAACACACTTGTCAAGAGAGAAGGGTCGGCGTCCTCCGCACCCCGACATGCCAATAACCTATCATCACCTCGCTCGCTCCCGCGTGCGCTCGCCCCTACATGTACACCCCTAAAAACAGGCACTCGCTACCGGGAATCAATGTAGAGTAATTAAGTAATATCCTGCTGCTATCGACTCCTATAAGGGAGTGAGGCCGCCTGGCCCCCGTCGCAATACACATGTCAACAAGCGCCGTGATCAATACAGTCGGTGAGGAGGTACAGAGGCCACCCTCCATCTCATAACACCCTCCGCCCTCTGCACAGCTTTGGGTAAACAACGGAAGGCCATTGCCGGAGCCCGCACGCGTGTGCAGAATAGGAGTCCGTCTCCTCTACGCTCCAACGGCGGTCTGACGGTACAAAGACACATCCGGACAAATCTATTGCTCTCTATCTCCGTCCAACACTTTATTCCCGTTCTACCACCTCCGCAGGGACAGTGAACTAATTAACAGGGTCCTTTATGGAAGTCCCAGGTTTGCGGATCCAGTTCATCTGCCCAACCAGATTAGACACCAGAGATGACGTGCCTCAATACTGGTTTGTGTGTGTGTGTGTGTGTGTGTGTGTGTGTGTGTGTGTGTGTGTGTGTGTGCACGTGTTCACGCACAGCTCAAGTACACTGACCGCATTTGACAATCAGAAGGATAGGTATTCCCACTCTAGAAAGAAGTCTCAGACGGTGTCTATATGCCAAGCTCGTCTCCGTCTCCTCAATGACTTAACGTTCCCCCATAAACCAGGGCCACGTTTAACACCACGCTATAACGACCCACATCAAGGGGGCATTATCTTTCACGACGCACATTGTTCGCTCTTTAAAACTACACTGTGTGTATTGTCAGCCATAAAGCCAGGCTCTTTATTTGGCGGCACGGAGAAAACAACACTTGCGAGGCACAACTGAGGCACAACATTTCATTAAGGCCCCCAAGACTGAGGTCAAAGCTAGTGCAGTACCTCACGTGTTGAATCAGGCGGAACCAGGGTGGAAACGCTTTTCGGGTTTAGCGAGGAAAACGGTGCAGCGTTTTTACATCCTTACGAAGTGACTTCATCGGCTCTGTGGTGTGCCGTCGCATGCTTGGGGGAGGGGATGAAAACATTTACACAGCCGCCTACCTGGGGCCCCGTGGACTCCGGAGCAAACACACAAAGTACCTCTGCCAGCAGAGATTCAGGTCCAGCCTCACGGGCCCCTCCTGAATTTCCCCTCAGTTTCTACTCAATGAACTCACGAAATACTCAAAACGAGCAATCGGGTAAATGCAGAAGGCAGCACAGGTGAGGGGAGAGGCCGAACTGGCGGAGAAAGAGCCGACACAGGGCCCGGTTCTTTATACCACTGACACGTCATCGATCCAGGCATGTCACACAACGCCAGGTTCTGGACGCACAGGAAAGCAACAGCCACGCTGGCCCTTGAGGGCCGACCCAAAGACTTGTGCACCGCTGTCCTATGACAGCCTATTAGAAGCCGGCTAGGGCTGTTCTCTGGGGGAGGGACGGAAGCAAGTAGAGCGTCGATGACGGATGGTTTGTTAACGAGGTTTTTGTTTAGGAATAGTTCAGCAGTGTTGAGACCGGGGCTCATTGCTCTGAGCTGCTGACAGCCACAGACAAAGGAGACACAAGACAGAGATCTATGACCTCCACTGTGTGGGACCTCATGAAGGAACACAGTGGGAGAATAATACTCAGACACACGTTGCACTGTGACTGGGTGAAATGGGACACGCTGTGTGAAAGCATCTGTGTGTGTTTGTGTGTATACATATATGTTTGTGTGCTTTGGGTGTGATTTGTATATGTATGTTCATATGGGTGTGTTCATATGTTCATGTGTGTATGTGTGTGTGTGTGTGTGTGTGTGTGTGTGTGTGTGTGTATGTATGTACAGCTTTTTCTTTTCTTTTCCAAAAAAGTCAGAAACAAAGGTTTTGAGTGAGGAACAGAAGGGTTAAAATTGTAGTGGTTTCTTAAATTTTTCCAGAGCTGTGAGAGAAAGTAGGCTTGAGAAACTTAACAAAACACAGATGTACTGACTAACTCTGTGCAGAGGTGTATAGATAGGATGTGTAGCCTGATGCTGATGGGCCCCACACGTCCTGTCCATACCTCCTGCTAGGAGTTGCCCATGTGACTGTCACAGGCTTGAGGGATATGACAATTGACCATATGCTGGAACATCCCATACAAGGGTCATTTAGGCCTTTCTTATTGGAGGGTATTTGGCTGGGTTTGACCATTGGCCGCCTCCCTTGTATTCGGTATAAGTACTGTGGAACTTCCTGTATTCTTTGGAGAGAGAGTGGGAACTATGTACTGTTAACATCAACTTCTCATGCTGAATAAAGACTCTCCCCTGACTTTCTGGTTGCATAACTTTTGTTCTTGGACATCACCGGAACAGGAAGCTAACAGCTGTATGTATGGATATATGTGTGTGTGTGTGTTTACCTGGTATGTATCCCAGAGGCGTATAGTGTGTGTTTACCTGGTATGTATCCCAGAGGCGTATAGTGGGTGTTTACCTGGTATGTATCCCAGAGGCGTACAGTGGGTGTTTACCTGGTATGTATCCCAGAGGCGTATAGTGTGTGTTTACCTGGTATGTATCCCAGAGGCGTATAGTGGGTGTTTACCTGGTATGTATCCCAGAGGCGTATAGTGGGTGTTTACCTGGTATGTATCCCAGAGGCGTATAGTGTGTGTTTACCTGGTATGTATCCCAGAGGCGTATAGTGTGTGTTTACCTGGTATGTATCCCAGAGGCGTATAGTGTGTGTTTACCTGGTATGTATCCCAGAGGCGTATAGTGTGTGTTTACCTGGTATGTATCCCAGAGGCGTATAGTGTGTGTTTACCTGGTA
>JACXGJ010008092.1:0-28168 GCA_016801105.1 Esox niger | reverse complement strand
GTGTGTGTGTGTGTGTGTGTGTGTGTGTGTGTGTGTGTGTGTGTGTGTGTGCGTGTGTGCTTGTGTGCGTGTGTGAGTGTGTGTTTGTGTGTGTGTTTGTGTGTGAGTCAGAGAGGTGAAATATAGATGGAAACATATCGACTGTGTATCTAGATGCCTCTAAGGCCCTTTTCTTTAGATCACCTCCGTTCTCCCCCTCCTTTACCTTACCTACCAGCCTATACCATCACTTGAAATAGGAGCCCAAGCAGATTTAGCACAGACACAAACACACAAGTTTTCCCCTCGCCTGGTTCCGCATCATCAAAGTTCCTTCCACCTTGGTGGCGTCTTTGGAATGAATATGTCCTCTGTTTCAGTCAACACACCAGAAAGCGCTCACACACACACACAGACACACACACCCGCGTCTGAAGCCTTTCTTGTTTGATGATAATCTGCTCTGTCACTGTGTTCTGCTAATACGCTCCCGTCTCCCTCAGAGCTTCTCTTTTGTAGTTATTGTTTCCTTTTCTCTTTCATTTCCCTCCCCTCTTTCTTTTTCTATTCCTTCTTTCTTTCATCCTCCTCTTTGCATGTCTTCCGCTGTCCCCCCTACCCTTGCCCTCCATCCCTCCATCTCCTCCACCCCATTCTGTTTTCCCCCATTAGGAAGTTTTTTAATGGCATAATTGTCACATTCCTTCTGGCACAGTGAACACCAGCTGTAATTAAAGAGCCAGTGTTAATTACCTGCCCCGGCTCTCTCTGTCTCTGCTGTCTTCTTTTCTCAGCTCTCTCTCTTTCTTTTCCTCTTTTTCATAACTCTCTCTTTCACCCCATCATCACAATTCCCCCTGTCCTCCCCCTGACTCCCACACCAGTTCAACTCGCAGAAGTTCAAGTCCCCTTTGTAAGACAAGTTCTGTGCTTTCTGTGCTTCCCAGACCCCCCCGCCCCACATACTTTTTCTCTCTTTATTTCTTGTACTCTCTCTATCCCTCCATTTTGTCTCCGCCTTTCATAAGACTCTGTGTGACGACAGAATGTGATGGTGGGAGAGAGAACCAGGGAGATGGGTGAGGGGTGGGGGTGATAAAGAGACATTTTTATGATGGCTCTGGGAACATCTCATATTTCCATAGGCAGGACAAGGCCAAGTTTCCTCCATCAGTGGCTGTGCCTCCAACTCCACACACACACACACACACACACACACACACGCACACAAACATTTAAAAGAGAAAGTCCCTAAGATCTCTGTGTTTAGAGAATAAAGTAGCAATGGAAGCACAGACGCCTGTGTTCCAACCAACCACACACACACACACACACACACACAGATCCTCAGGGTATCATATGTCCGCCCTTATCAGCTGCTCCCTCTCATATTGGAAAGATGTCTCTCACTCCTTTTGTCTCTCTTTCTCCTTTGTCCATCCACCCGTCTGTCATCCTGCTGTTTGAATTCATACAGCCCTCCCACGCTTTTTTTACTCTCTTGTAGCCAGGGGTTTTGCTTTACATCAAAGACAAAATACAAAACGACTCAAAACTTTATTGTCAATTCACGTGATTTTGGGAGTGGCAGGTTGCCTAGCATCTAACTAGTCTAAGAAAGGTTGCTGGATTGAATCCCTTAGCCACCAAGGTGACAAGCTGGTTGTTCTTTCCCACTTCTCTGAATGGAAGTGTCTTCTAAAGTATGACTTTCCCAAACAGCTGCACCTTCTCTCTCTTCCTCTTTTGGTTGTCCATTGTATCCATCCCCTCTCTACCTCTCATCTTCATCACTCACATCACTCATTTCCCTCCCAACCACACCTATCCCTCCATCTCATCTCTTGCTTTATCCCTCTCCTCTCTCTATCCTGTCTTTCTCAGACCAGATGCTGTCAGTCCAACTGCAATGCCCCACAGCATTGTCTGAGCTTCACCTCTCTTTTTCCCTCACTCCTACCCTCCTCCTCTCTTCGCTCTTATATGTTCTCTTCCACGATGGCAATGTCAGCATTCTTCATTCCTATGTGTCCCATTGTCTCGTTCATCTCTGGTGCACAGCAGATGTATGTGTGTATGTGTTATCATCTCTGACCTGTATTTGACCCTGTGGACTGAGGGGGGTGTTGGGGTTAAAATGTCATGTGCATTGAGTGGACACAGAGCAGATGCACACAGCCCTGTTCTAAAACAGGCAAACATGCACACAAATTTTGCACACACAAACAAATGAACATACACGGGCAGGTGTAGTGTTTTCAGGTTTTTGGGTTACCTTTGAAGGATTGGAATGTGTGAGTGAGAGACCAACCAAGAGAAGCCATATTAAGAGAGAAGGAGAAAAGTTCTGACAGTCATCTTTACTAGAGGACTGTTAGGATGAGCTGAGGAGAGTGTGGGGGATCACTCTGACCAGGCTGCCAGGTTCACAGTCACTTAGACGTCTTCATCGGCCTACATCCGGTTGCACACTGTGTCAAATTTTAAATGGTTGCTAACTGTTCTCACACTATTTAGTTAAAGGGACCAGATCTGAATTAGCAATCTCTTCCTTCTTAGATGGTAGTTAAAAGCAGGAGGGGGATTGAAGAATCGAGCAGAGCAAGAGAGGAGAGAGAAGGGGATCATCTGTTCACTGAGTGCCTTGCAGCTATTAAGGGCTTCTGTCTGAGATATCTGGCAGGTCCTGTCTTTAGTGTGCATTTGACCGCATGTCTGTGTGGGTGTGTGTCAAAGGAGACCACTTTATTCTGAGTGCTGATTAAATGAGGAAAGCTGTGCTCGAAGCCTGGGGCGACAGGGATAGGGAAGACTCACTTAATGGGAACAACTCCTTGTGGTCAGATTTGTTTCCTCTTGTCCTACACACACACTCATACACTATATACACAGGCCTATTCTAAATGAGGAAAACATACTGCTATCCATTACTGTCTTCCAGCCTACTTTGTCCTGTTCTTTGGTCCCTTCATCCCCTCTTACCCCTCATTCCCTGGTCACCTTGTGGTGGGGAGCAGCCTTTTGGCACAGCTGCTAATTGTCATTTTTCCTGGTTGTTGTTGTTGTTGTGTGTTTACAAAAATGTGTGTGTGTGACTAATGAAGCATTGTGGACGGACCCATGCCAGAATGACCAAGGCGTACATCAGCCCTGCAGATTTAGGAAATACCCTCCAAACACACCTACATTCCCAATTTCACAATTAAATGAGGGCCAAGTCTATCCCTCATCCAATATGCACCATTATTCTGTGCTATCTCTGACTTGATTTTGTCCACCCTAGCTTTCTCCTTATCTTCTTCTCTTTGCTCAATACTTCCTCCGTGTTGATCAGCCCGCCCAGCCTCTTTCTACCACCCCCCTCTATTCTTCACTTCTTCGCCTCCATCCCTGCCTTTCTCCTCTTCTCCAGATGTCCCCCTGCTATCTTTCAGACTACCTCTTTATTCTAACCATGTGGCTTCTCTCCGGGAGCTGGCTTGGCTGGCTGACCTTAGAGGCCTGACACACCACTCCCTGACCCCAGAGTCAGACAAACGGCTGCCAGGTTGGGGGGCTCATCGAATAATTCATGAAACATGTTTGTCCGAAAGGATCGTATGTTTGGCTCCTTCCTGTTAGAGGTTCGTGCATGAGCTTGCGTTTCACTCCTGCATTGCAGTAACGGCAGCGCCAGTGAAGTGGATGGCAACAGACTTGGGGATTTTTCATGATGGACAGCACACACTTAGTAAGCTTCTTCCCATTTGGTGAGCGATGGAGGGGAAGGGAGATGTCAGACTAGGCCCTGCTATGATTGTGGGGGAAGGGTGGAGGAATAGGAGTTTGTCAGCAGCGACGACAGCCTTGTCCTGTCCTTCACTCCCTGCCCAGGGTACACCTTGAGAAGTACACAGATGCCGCCTACCCAGCATTTGTCTCACACAAGGAAAATCAACCGCCAGACAAAGGCAGGCAGCAGTCCTCAAGGCTTCAGCTAGGACCCCAAGGCCATCACGTCTGTCCCCCATCACTATCAGTACTGCTAGGAGCGTATTTACACAGCTTTCAGGTTGGTTTCCCAATCCTCCTCTCTTTTTCTCTTTCCCTTTCCTTAAATTGAATTTTCTTTCCCAATTTCTATCCTTCACTCTTCTCTCTTCCCTCCCATCCCCTCCTCCACTTGGACTATTCAGCCATGGCTTTGTCTTATCAGCTGAAGTGGGACGGCAAGAGGAAGGGAGGGAGAGTTAAGGGGCATGGGTTCTGTTTGCCCAAAGTGACAGTGCCGTCCAAGGGCTTATCAAGGCCTTTGTAGATTATTGATTGGAGTTGATATGCGGGGTACCGGGTTCTCTGTGTGACGTTTCTGGAAAAGTCTGCTTTTACTCAGCCAAGATCTTTAAATCTGTTCATATTCTGCTTCCCTGGTCAATTATTTCTTGCACTGACCTTTTACAATTTCAAGAAGGATAAAATGAGTGAAAGAAACTGTTCTGTTGTTAGAGATCCAAATTAATAGAATTTCGTAGATTCCAGGATGTCCCTCACCCACAGAGTAAGGCATGGGAAGCGTTCCTATTCCCAGGGCAGGAGCGGGTTAGGAATTAACCCAGGGGGAACTCAAAGCATGTGGGCTCCGTGTGGCGTGCATCCTTCAAGGCTAGCCCAGCACACACAACGCTTATCTTCCAGGGTCTCTTTCTGTTTGTCCAGCGCTGAGCAAATAGAAGGTGTAATACATCTCCTGACAGTTCCCAAAGGCAGGGAGAAAACTAGCCAAACAAACACACAATACCCTGAGTCACCTAGAGAGGCTTTCTCAGGCTTTACAGAACAAACACACATATACACAGGCACGCACACACACACACGCAGCATCCCATGAACAGTAGTGAATTTAGGTCCCCTGGCTGGCTACCTACCTTTTGGTTTAAGCAGTCTTAAGACAGGCTGGATGATGTCCTGTGAATAGCCCCCCTAGCAAGCAGTCTAGGATCTACTATTGTACTCATATTGTCATATTTTATTATCTCATCAAAAAAAGAGGAAATCCGATTCCCGCTTACAGCAAGAGAGCTTATCCCTCTGTCTCAAAGCAACCTGTCATTGGGGGGGTGGGGGGGGGGGCTGCTGGAGAGAAAGAGTAAAGGGGCGGGTTGTTTTTGAGACAGAGGCTGAACGAGAGTGATTAAATGCCTCATCTGTAAAGCTTGTCCACGAAACCTCTCTCTCCCCACTGAAAGTGGGATGGAGGGAGTGATACAAAAGGTCCGCTTTTCAAAAAACATTCCACCTTTTTGATTTGGCTTTTGCCCGGCTCTTCATCTCTCCCCTTCCCCTCTCCTCTGCCGCACACTCCTCTTTTCTCTGTCTTTCCTCCTCTCCCTCTCCTACCCTCTCTCCTCCTTTCCCCTCATGTCTGCCAGTGTAGTGTTACACTGTGGGGAAGAGCAGTATAATATCTCTGTTCATCACAGCTTTTGTTTTGGACACTCTCACTGCTCCCTCCTCCATCCATCCATCCATCCATCCAACTCTCTCTCTTGCACCCTCTCTCTCTCTCGCACGCTAAAGGAAACAGAGGCCGGACAAAAACATCCATATACCAGAGGGCTCAATGTCTTCATCAGCAGAACGAGTGCAGTGTGTATGCGCGTGTGTGTGTGCACAATTCAAAGTGCAGCCGTAGACTGTGCATGCTTGTGTGTGAGAGGTCAGCGTTCATTCAGTCACCCTGTTTGCCTTTTTGAGCCTAACTCCCTCTCTGTCTTTGTATTTACCTTTATTCTGTTATCCCCAACCATGCCTGCCAGCCTCTTTCAGACATCCCTCCTTTCTGTCTCTTTGTGCGGGCCTCCTTGAATTTGGACGGCAAGAAGTTGTTAAAAGCTCTATGAAATATGTATGAAGGATTGCTAGCGACGTGATTGGCCCTGTTTACCAGCCAGCCAAGCGAATGAGCAGCCACACAGGATAATCCCCCACAATGCCTTTGGAACAAAGGCCCAACAGCTGACCCGAGGGAGTGAGGCTGGGAGAGATGGAGAAGGATGGGGAAAGGAGAGAGGGGGACAAAAACAGTTAAAGCTCTCGGCTGGCCACAACAAGCGGGCAGCTTGTACGTGCACGCGCACACACGTGCGCACCCTCGCTCACACAATCACACACGCAATCGCAGACAAAGGGCTCTGGGACAAGAATAACTCCCTCTGTCTCCTGCTTTTCTCTCTCCACTTACATCTCTCTCCTGCCCTTTTCTCTGCTTTTCTTCAGTGTCTCCAACTCCCTCTGTCACTCTTTTCTTCCCTCCGTCTCTCTCTCGGTCCTCGCTCCCTGACTCCCATTCGTCTCTCAACTTCCCTCGCCCCTCACCCCCCCTTGCTCTCTCAGTCAAGAGGATCTGAAATACCATTGCCCTTTTCTCCTTGACATTGGCTTCTCCTTCCAGTCAGCATTTTGCTGTCCTTTTATAGTTAAAACGTCAGGAAAAATTCTGTGAATATTCTTAGTAATGCGGCACTCTCAAGAGTCTTACAGAAGCTCTGGACCACCACCTGCCTGGCCGGTGTCTGCAGGGATACAGTCTCCTGTGACACAGGTCATTGTGGCATTGTCTTTCAGAGGAGTGTTGTAAAGGGATTAGGCATTGGCAAGAGGCGGTGCTCGGTACAGTAGGTTGTTTTGAGTGTCGTTGGCCCCGGATGGCACCCATTTACTGTATATGCACACACTTACTCGAACACCCACATACACACTCTCTTATCTCAGTTGTACAGTTTCTAAT
Source organism: Esox niger (assembly GCA_016801105.1). NCBI lineage: Eukaryota > Metazoa > Chordata > Actinopteri > Esociformes > Esocidae > Esox > Esox niger. Next base: position 21,423 of record JACXGJ010008092.1, on the reverse strand, counting down.
TCAGGATTCACGATTGCACACAAAGACCAGTGGATGTACATTACACCCATCAACACATTCACACTCATGCACACAGAGACACACACACGTGCACTGGAACAGACATGAACAGATACACATACACGCACTCCATTCATCACCTTGAGGGGGATGTTTGGCTGTCCTGTGCCTATGTGTGTGTCTGTTCTGGTGGCCACTAACCTTGCTGTGTCCTGACACTCCTGATGAGTATCTGCAGGACACAGGAGGAGAGCAGCGGAGTGCACACTGTCAGGCGTTTGGGCAAGCTGCTTGGTGTGTGTGTGTGTGTGTGTGTGTATATGTGTGTGTTTGTATTTGGGTGTGTGTCTCTGCCGGCCCGTGTGCCTGTTTGTTTTTATTCATGCGTCTGCCTGAGTGTCTGCTTGCGAGTGTGTGCCTGTGTCTGTGTGCATGTATGTGTTTCTGTGTGCGAGTCTGCCTGTGTGTTGCTGCAGATGATGCCGAGTAGGCAGCAAGGAGACAGTCAGCATTATCCATGCAGGTGACCCCTGAAGGCTGCATCGCCCTGGGGCATTGAGTGAAGGAGAGAGGTTCAGCCAAATTCAACGGATCTGTGTGTATTTGATGTGTGTGTGTGTGGCTTCATACGTCTCTCCCTCAATGTGGGATGTGTCATCTCATTGGCTCAAGGCGGTGTGTATATGTATTCAGATGTGCGTGTGTGCATGCCCGCATGTGTGTTGGCTAAGGGGAAGGTGTCACAGATCTTTGCCAGACTAATACACTATGGTGTCAGTGAGCTGAGCTGTCATGGTCACTAAAGAGCCTGTGTGTGCATGTGTATGTGTGTGCGTTTGTGTGTTTCCAAAGCATTTGGTAGTGCTTCCTCTTTTCAGGCAGTCTGTTGTGTAGGTTCAGATTTACAGTCCACTCATAAAAACATCTTTCTGAAGCGGTGGGGAGGAAAGCGGAGGAGGAACAGGGGTAAATTAACCTGAGAATTTACAAGAAATGGGCCATTATAGGTCACAATACAAGTGTGGATATCATTTACTTTTTAAGGAAGTAGCAATTAAATAGACAGGTGATACATAATGTTACGGAATTTCACAGGGCTTGACATCACAGCTAACTCCTTATGGTTGTCAGACCCTTGTCATTGTGTTATTGTCATTGTATTCTTGTAATTTATAAGTGACTTTCCACCACACTAACTATGGATAATTTACAGTTGTTTCAAGCCCTTCATGCAACATTCCAAGGACTTAATACATTTTAAATTATACAACACAATAACTAAAACAGGGCATCCTAAACTCACATTTTCTTCTCTCTGCTGTGGTGCAGGTTCCAGAGCGCTTCCTGGAGGTGGCTCAAATCACACTGCGTGAGTTCTTCAATGCCATCGTGGCAGGCAAAGACGTGGACCCATCCTGGAAGAAGGCCATCTACAAGGTGATCTGCAAGCTGGACAGTGAGGTGCCTGAGATCTTCAAGTCACCCAACTGCCTCCAGGAGCTCCTACATGAGTAATCACGACCCGTCTCTCCGCCCAAATGCTTTGTGCTTTTTCAGATTTTCATTGGATTTTCTTTTTCTTTCTTTTTAAAATGTTTCTTCTCCCTCTTCTATGATTTTCCTGTTGTTTTGAATGTATGAAGTATGAAGTAGCATTCCTCCCAATCTGAAGCCTACTGGCTGTTCCTAAAAGATCTAGCTATTGTGTTGATGTTATTATTATTATCATGATTAAGATTATTATTTGTATTTTAAATGATTCTACTGATCTAAAGAGACTTTGAGTCTTTTGGGTGTTTTGGACTGTGTGAACCCTGATCTTTCTTCTCTGATAAACTATAAACACTAAGGAAGTGTACCCACTATACGCAGTCAGGGTCCTCTACTACCCTATCTAATACAAGGGTGACTTTACAATGCCCGTGTGGGTCACCAACAGACTTTGACCACTACACAACGGAGGGCTCCTATGTGAGAGGAGTTCTCAATAGGCTCACCCCACTGTGCAAGGTGGTTTCCCACAATAGGCAGTGCCCACTGCTAAGGATGTCCCAGGGTGGAAAACACTACGCTGCCTGCGGCCTAGTGACTTTAATAACTACTGAACTTCACTGGAATACTAGTACCGCTAAACTGGAACTGAACTGGTATCAGTCATCTGCTGAGCTCTACCACAATGTTTTGAAGTGTGTTTTCTGCGAGTAGGGCATTGTGTTAATTGGGTGTATATTATTATTATAATTATTCCTGTTGTTATTATTATTATTTGTCATCATTGCTTGCTAAAGATTGGCACTTCGAGATTTGTTTGTCTTTTGACAACGTCACAGAAAATAAATTATTATTATTATTTGAAAATAGTATACATTCTCTACATATAATTACTTTGTTCTCAGCATTTTGGGCCTCTATCTAATTTTCACATACCCTATCCCCTTTATTACATTTTGTGTGGGTCCAATTTTGTTTTGCTTATCTGGTAATAGGGAAGACATTGTGGAAGGTCCATAAGGAAGAGGCTCAACCATAGGCATTGCACAAATAGAAGAAAACAATGTCATTATAAAGCATTGCAAATGTCCACACGCATGCACACGCACACAGCTTTTAACATTTTGGCAGTGTGCATAAAAAAAGAATGCTTACTGTCTGGGTTTATGACTTAAATGTTTCCAGCATTTATGTAACACACATTTTTGGTCCATATGTTTATACATTCACTGTAAACATTTATAATTTGGTTGATTGATTTTACAATCCTACGAGGTAACAAGCTCTACTTAATTTATTTAAAATGAAAGGGATGTGGTTACGACCAGGGATCTAACTGGTAAACAGTGGTGCTAATCCTATTGAAAATATTATGTTTAGCTAATAACTCTGTTATTACCATTTACATTCATGTGTATTTAATACGAAACAAATGGACGGTAAAATAAAGTCTAACCGCAACCTAAAAATACAGTCTAACAGCTTTCTCTGTGATAACTGCTTATTGAAATGCAGTTCATTTCAGCACAAAGTTATTTTGTTACATGAAACTACAATATTGGCACGGTTAACTTACGGATACGCGATGTCTATATATAATTACATTTATTATTTAAAAAAATGAAAACTTTTGACAGAATTGCACTACAACAGCACTATATAAATACTTGGTGGAATTGTACTTTAGAATTTGTAAATGAATAAAAAGCCAGATATTTTAGAGAGATAAGGAAGAGTGCTATTTTTTTGAATTAGTAACCTGACCAGCAATTACTCATAGCATTAAATTCTGTCCCAGAGTCTTGCATGGTCTGTTCACAAGGTCATAAAAAAGAAAAAACATTAAAGAGAAAAAAAGAAGCAGATATTAATTAATAGACTTGTACGGGCACCTTTTTCCTTCTTTATCCTGTCTCTCCTCTGTGTTGTTCACCTGGCTCAGAACTAGCGGTTTCTTTCTCCCTGAACAATATGAGGTCAGAGGTCACCACTCAGCCTAGGGGGAAATGTAGAACCTCGCAGATATATTAAAGACCAGATACATAGAGGGAAAGTGGAACAAAACCTGCCCAATTCTCTCAATTCCAAACGGTCCCTTCTGTAGATGTGATTGGATACATCAAGATAGTGCCCATTATACAGTTGATTTCAAAGGAACCCTTATGCAGTTTTTTTCAGTTCTTGATACAATAAAAACACCATTCCTTTATTTATGCCAGTGAAATACTTTGACATTCAATACTCTGTTTTAAATGCAGTTTCTGAATCAAGTTGAATCCTGTTAAGTTTGGAGATTCTTGCCCTAGCTTTGTAACTTATACAGCAAGTAATCGTTACTTGTGCTTTGATACATTTTAGTACATTTTAACCACTGAAAGATCACATACTGCATGTTTTTATGTGTGTGCCTGCGAGATAAATGTGTGATGTGTGCTTGCTGGTCATTCCCCTGGCCTTGGCCACATTGGCTTTGATTTGGTGTCACAAAAGATCAAAAGGAGCAGGTTGCTTAACCTGCAGACATGTAAAGGCAGCACAAAGCGCCTAACAAAAGACGGAGAGAAAGACTCTGAGCTACTCCCTCCATTATGTTCACCCCCAGACACTGTTCTTCTTAAGATTGGAGCCCTGAGAGAAGCCAGGAGAAGGATTTCTCATTGATGGGAAGGTTTTTTTCTGTTTGTCTCATAGCAAAGGCACCAGCTAATGGCTTACAAGGACCAGTAACACAAGACAGTTTAGGAAGGATATTTTTATCTGAGACAGTCTAATATATCCATTCTCTTCACTCCCCTACAACCACACCCTAACAAATAGTTTTTGTGAGGCATAACAGATAATTCCTGGTAAATAAGGACTCAAATTAAAACTAATTAATACCATGATGCACATATGTAGGTTTGGGATTTTCATTTTGGTTTGGTTTCTAAAATGTTGCTACAGAAATGCATATAAATAGGGTATTTTAATAGAGTTGTTAATTATACATTTATTTAAAAACAAATATACGTATGGAGTGCACTTTTGGGAAATCTCAGTCAGGCATTGTCTTGAAGCGTAACATTCTGAGGGTATTTGTTGTGATTTCTTTTTTATGATCAGTTATGGAAGTTTCTTAGTATCGTAAAAGTAGAATAGAATAAATATCTGTGTAGTGTTTGCGGGTTTGTAAGTCATTTTAATTCTTTGCATTTTATATTGTATTGAACATTTATTTTGTGCAGATAAAAAAAAAGTTTTAAAATCCCTTTTGGTGGGTGATATTGAAACTGTACACACAGAAGAATGGAAGAATCACTTAGGTCTTTATAACTGCAGGACACCCCCGAGTCAAACATGGCTCAGAAGTGGATAGAAGGAATGAGTGTAAATTAGAGGAATTACTCAGAGATACAAGCATTGTATGAGAGGGATAACAAGTGAGAGAAAGCAATGTACAGTGGGGCAAAAAAGTATTTAGTCAGCCACCAACTGTGCAAGTTCTCCCACTTAAAAAGATGAGAGAGGCCTGTAATTTTCATCATAGGCACACTTCAACTATGAGACACAAAATGAGAAAAAAAATCCAGAGAATCACATTGTTAGATTTTTTATGAATTTATTGGTAAAATATGGTGGAAAATAAGTATTTGGTTAATAACCCAAGTTAATCTAAATAGGTCAAATGTTTTCTGTAAGTCCCCACAAGGTTTTCACACACTGTTGCTGGTATTTTGGCCCATTCCTCCATGCATATCTCCTCTAGAGAAGTGATGTTTTTGTTTCACAGACTTTCAACTCCCTCCAAAGATTTTCGATAGGTTTGAGATCTGGTGACTGGCTTGGCCACTCCAGGACCTTGAAATGCTTCTTACTAAGCCACTCCTTCGTTGCCCAGGCGGTGTGTTTGGGATCATTGTCATGCTGAAAGATCCAGCCATGTTTCATCTTCAATGCCTTTGCTGATAGAAGGAGGTTTTCACTCAAAATCTCACGATACATGGCCGAATTGATTCTTTCCTTTACACGGATCAGTCGTCCTGGTCCATTTGCACAAAAACAGCCCCAAAGCATGATGTTTCCACCCCCATGCTTCACAGTAGGTATGGTGTTCTTTGGATGCAACTCAGCATTCTTTCTCCTCCAAACACGACAAGTTTAGGTTTTACCAAAAAGTTCTATTTTGGTTTCATCTGATCATATGACATTCTCCCAATCCTCTTCTGGATCATCCAAATGCTCTCTAGCAAACCTCAGACGGGCCTGGACATGTGCTGGCTTAAGCAGGGGGACACGTCTGGCACTGCAGGATTTGAGTCCCTGGCGACGTAGTGTGTTACTGATAGTAGCCTTTGTTACTTTGATCCCAGCTCTCTGCAGGTCATTCACTAGGTCCCCCTGTGTGGTTCTGGGATTTTTGCTCACCGTTCTTGTGATCATTTTGACCCACGGGGTGAGATCTTGCGTGGAGCCCTGGATCGAGGGAGATTATCAGTGGTCTTTTATGTCTTCCATTTTCTTATAATTGCTCCCACAGCTGATTTCTTCACACCAAGCTGCTTACCTATTGCAGATTCAGTCTTCCAAGCATGGTATAGGTCTACAATTTTGTTTCTGGCGTCCTTTGACAGCTCTTTAGTCTTGGCCATAGTGGAGTTTGGAGTGTGACTGTTTGAGGTTGTGGACAGGTGTCTTTTATACTGATAACAAGTTCAAACAGATGCCATTAATACAGGTAACAAGTGGAGGACAGAGGAGCCTTTTAAAGAAAAAGTTACAGGTCTGTGAGAGCCAGAAATCTTGCCTGTTTGTAGGTCACCAAACACTTATTGTTTCGAGGAATTTACCAATAAATTCATGAAAAATCCTACAATGTGATTCTCTGGAGAAAAAAAAATCAGATTTTGTCTCCCATAGTTGAAGCGTGCCTATGATGAAAATTACAGGCCTCTCTCATCTTTTTAAGTGGGAGAACTTGCACAATTGGTGGCTGACTAAGTACTTTTTTGCCCCACTGTATTATTATTCCTGCTCCAACCTCTCTTCTCCAAAGACCCAGAGGAGGCCGTTTTTCTCTTCATCCTAATGCTCTTCAAACTGCATCGTTTTTCTGCTGACTTAATGTGGTGTTTTCTCTTTATTATGATGTCATAGAGCTGTTGGTGGTGGACCCAGACAGATCCACACAAGGGCGTTGGTGTGGTCAAGTGTTTTAGTAAAATATTACTGTAAACATTCAGTTAGTTCCCCTATGCCCACCTCTAAAAATACACAAAGATATTAAGAAGAGTTTTAATCTTTGTGGAGAAAGGCTAGGCTAGTGGTAGGATTGCATGCACAGATGCTGTGTGTGTGTATGTGTGTGTGTGTGTGTGTGTGTGTGTGTGTGTGTGTGTGTGTGTGTGTGTGTGTGTGTGTGTGTGTGTGTGTGTGTGTGTGTTTTTGCATACTTTCCTCTGATGACCTGTTTAAAGGGGGTCTGTTCTCGATGATGTTCCTAGTAGTTATTTTGCCCTTCTTTTGTAAATATCCATGATTGAATTTAAAGTGATTAATACTGGCTTTGTATTATTTAGCAGTATATTGTAAATTGCATTCTGTTTATGCTTTTTGTATGACATTATTATTAAAATCTAGTGTAGCAATTCCAACTAGAAGACCATAGCTCCAACCGTACACTTTGTTATCAAGAGTTTCATCAATTAATTTAAAGAAACACTTTACACAAACATGGCTGACTAGATTTTTGTTGGTGGTAGTATCTAGCTGTTTTGCAGATTGTATGTAATTTAATGGTTTAATTTATCCTAATTTATTGGATGTTGTATTTTTATTTAATAATGATAATTATTGTTATTATTTTACCAAGGAAGGCTGTACTGTATTTCCATGAAGTAGAAACAATACAATTTAACATTAGGCCTACTTCAAAAATATAAAATGTTATAAAGGATATTTAAAGCACTCAATCAATTCTCAGAATTGCTACATGGGGATTTTGGCAGCTACATTTTATTGCAAAACTGTATACAATGTTAATGTAATTCTTTGAGGGGCATTGGGGCAGCAATGACAGGTAGAGGGGCTTGAAAGTTAAAAAGAATTCATAGCGTTTTTGTATTTTCCCTCAGACCCCCCCTACTCTTTTGACCCTCCTAACCAAGGGTGTAGCACAACATTCTGGGCACTCTACATAGGAGGTCTTTGAGGGCCCCTGATTTGTTTAACATTCAAATATTTTCAAGGGCCCCTTTACACGTTGGGGCCCTATATACTTTGTACTCCTTTTTCCCCCGGTCCGACGCCACTGCTCCTGACAGACACAGTAGTTGAATTGCCTTTCGTGCCTTCATCCTCTATGAACTGAATGTATGTGCAGTATATATGCAAGCTTGTGCAAAATGATGAAAAATATAAATAAAAATGCAATTACAGAATGTCTGACTCTACAGACTTATTAAAAAAGTCACACACTTTGTGTGCCCATGTGTGTGTGTTGTGCAATAGAAATTATGGCTGTGTGTGTTTTCACTTTTGAAGAACATTTCACTAGAGGAATGGGTGGGGAGCAGAGTCCTAACTTGTCCACTACTCCTGCTCCTCTCCACAGTTACGGTCAAGTAGCGATACTACCTGATCAGGATAACCAGTGATCAAGTTCAACACTCCCTTCTACTGCTTTATAGATAAACAGACAGGTGTCGTATGTTCACTTGCTGTGTCTTCATTTGAATCAATGATTAATAGAATTCTGTAGCTGACTATATGTAATGGAAGGGGTACATCCTCAGATTCTCTTAATGGTTCAAACCGGTTTAAGTCAAAATTGACAACAACACAACAGATGGGAAACAGTAAAATGGGAATACAAACAGCGGGTGTTGTCAATGCAGTGCTGCCACCACCACTCACCCCTGGCCCCGGCAGGGCATACAGTGGGGAGAACAAGTATTTGATACACTGCTGATTTTGCAGGTTTTCCTACTTACAAAGCATGAAGAGGTCTGTCATTTTTACCATAGGTACCTGTTAGTTTTTCTGTAAGAAGTCCTCCTGTTCTCCACTCATTACCTGTATTAACTGCAATTGTTTGAACTTGTTACCTGCATAAAAGACACCTGTCCACACACTCAATCAAACAACTCCAACCTCTCCACAATGGCCAAGAGCAGAGAGCTGTGTAAGGACATCAAGGATAAATTTGTAGACGTGCACAAGGGTGGGATGGGCTACAGGACAATAAGCAAACGGCTTGGTGAGAAAGCAACAACTGTTGGCGCAATTTTTCAAAAATGGAAGAAGTTCAAGATGACGGTCAGTCTCCCTCGGTCTGGGGCTCCATGCAATATTTCACATAGCGGGGCATCAATGATCATGAGGAAGGTGAGGGATCAGTCCAGAACTACACGGCAGGACCAGGTCAATGACTTGAAGAGAGCTGGGACCACAGTCTTCCTGCCCTTGGACAGTTCCTCATGGATTAAAATCCTGCAGCGCACGCAAGGTCCCCCTGCTCAAGCCAGTGCATATCCAGGCATGTCTGAAGTTTGCCAATGACCATCTGGATGATCCAGAGGGGGAATGGGAGAAGGTCATGTGGTCTGATGAGACAAAAAGAGAGCTTTTTGGTCTAAACTCAACTCGCTGTGTTTGGAGGAAGAAGAAGGATGAGTACAACCCCAAGAACACCATCCCAATCGTGAAGCATGTAGGTGGAAACCTCATTCTTTGGGGATGCTTTTCTGCAAAGGGGACAGGACGACTGCACCGTGTTGAGGGGAGAATGGATTGGGCCATGTATGGCGAGATCTTGGCCAACAAACTCCTTCCCTCAGTAAGAGCATTGAAGATGGGTCATGGCTGGGTCTTCCAGCATGACAAAGACCCGAAAAACACAGCCAGGGCAACTAAGGAGTGGCTCCCTAAGAAGCATCTCAAGGTCCTGGAGTGGCCTGGCCAGTCTCCAGACCTGAACCCAATAGAAAATCTTTGGAGGGAGATGAAATTCTGTATTGCCCAGTGACGGCCCCGAAACCTGAAGGACCTGGAGAAGGTCTGTATAGAGGAGTGGGCCAAAATCCGTGCTGCAGTGTGTGCAAACCTGGTGAAGAACTACAGGAAATGTATGATCTCTGTAATTGCAAACAAAGGTTTGTGTACTAAATATTTAGTTCTGCTTTTCTATTGTACCAAATACTTACATCATGCAATAAAATGCAAATGAATTTTTAAAACATTATACAATGTGATTTTCTGGATTTTTGTTTTAGAGTCCGTGTCTCAGAGTTGAATTGTACCTATGATAAAAATTATAAACCTCTGGGAAAACCTGCAGTATCAGCAGTGTATCAAATACTTGTTCTCCTCACTGTACTTCCAGGTCCAAAGGAACTGTCCAAGGGCAGGAAGGACCAGCCCCACTGGACACACCAGCCCACCCACAGATCATTGCATTTCCTTGTTAACCTTGGCTGGAAGACCTGAAAAAATAATTGAAATAGAAATTAGAATAAGTTCTACTTAAAGCTACTGAGCAAAGTACTTAGGATTTGGATCAATCAATCAATCAAATGTACTTTATAAAGCCCTTTTTACATTACATACAGTTGTCACAAAGTGCTTTTACAAAACACCCGGCCTTAAACCCCAGGGAGCAAACAACAGTGTTGTTGAACTTCAGTGGCTAGGAAAAACTCCCTAAGAAAGCCAAAATGTAGGAAGAAACCTAGACAGGAACCAGGCTCCAAGGGGTGACCAGTCCTCTTCTGGCAGTGCCGGGTGAACATACTAAGAGTCCAAATTTTAATAGTTCAATGCATGTGGGCTAAGCCCAGAGTCTATTTAAACCTAGTCCAGATCTGAGGCATGATCAGATGAACAAGGACAGGGACAGACGGGGGGGGGGTCAGCAGAGTGGCAGCTGAATTCGTCAGGTATTGTCTTGATCTGAAACACAACCAAGAAGACTTTAGGCAAGGACTGCAACGAGTCAAGCCTGGTACTCTGCAGCTATGGGTCAAGACCTCATGTCCTCCTAAGTTTAAAACAACAGAAGACAGGGAAACTTTTTACCCTACTCCCCCAGCACAATAATATAGCAGCGTAAGACCCTGGGGCTAAGACAGTGGCCCTATCTGGGGGAGACCCCCGCCGGACAGGGCCCAACAGGCAGAAATCAGTCCACCCACATTGGCCAAGCATCAACCAAAGGGACACTCACCAACCACAATCATCCTGAATGAGGGCCGAGTATTGCCAGCAGAGAACAGCCCAAATGCACCAGTGCGAAACAGAGAGACATCAACAAGCCAGTGACTCCGCCCCCAAATGGCACTGGAGGGAGGGCATCCCAGTTGCGATGAGAGCCCATCTGGCAAAACAGCAAGGGTGGACAGTATCAGGCCTTTCTGGTCACCTTTACGCCCCTGGGCCAGACTACACTTCATCATAGACCAGGCTGAAGAGATGAGTCTTTAGTAGATGCTTGAAGGTTTGCACTGAGTCTGCATTTCTAATTTTAATTCGCAAATCATTTCAGAGTAGTGGAGCTCTAAGAGAGAAGGCCCTGCCTCCGGCTGTTTGTTTAGACATTTTAGGTACAGTTAAATAGCCTGCATCTTGTGATCTAAGGTTACGTGCAGGTATGTATGACTGGATCATTTCAGCGAGATAAGTAGTAGTAAGCCCATGTATTGATTTATAGGTTAACAATGAAACCTTTAAATCAGCCCTAACCCTAACAGGCAGACAGTGTAAAGAGTTTAGTACTGGAGTAATGTGTTCAAATTCATTTATTCTAGTTAGGATTCTAGCAGCTGTGTGAAGCACTAATTGAAGTATATTTGTTGATTTATCAGGGTAACTGGAAAAAAGAGCATTGCAGTAATCTAATCTTGATGTAACAAAAGCATTCGTTTTTCTGCATCAGTTTTTGATAGAAAGTTTTTGATATTTGCAATGTTTCGAAGATGCAAATAAGCAACTCTTGAGATATATTTTATATGTTCATGAAAGGAGAGGTCAGGGTCGAGGGTAAAGTCGATATTTTATACAGTTTTTTGAGATACGATGCAGCCGTCGAGGTTCACAGTGAGATCTGCCAATAAAACTCTTTGTTTCTTGGGTCCTAAAACAAGCATTTCTGTTTTTTGTGAGTTTAAACGTAAGAAGTTATCGGTCATCCACTTCCTAATATCTGAAACACGCTTCCAAAGTAACTAATTTGGGGGTTTCTCCATGCTTAATCAAAATATATAACTGTGTGTCATCAGCATAGCAGTGAAAATTGACATTATAATTCCGGATTACATCTTCAAGCATATATATATAGAGAACAATAGGGATGGCTGCTTCTCAGAGGCTGTGTCCGCCCCATTGACCATGAGCCTCCAGCAGGGCGCGCACCCTTTGCCCAAAAGGAAGCAAACACACCCTAAATGAGCAGGGTCACCATAAATATAACAAAAAAGCTATAGATTTTTATGTAAATTGTGCATAGTTTTTCCCTGAGATGTCCATGTATATTTTAGATCTTAGTAATACTTTGCTTGGAATTAGCATTTTAATTTCTCATGTCTACATTGAAACCTTTCTCTTTACCTTTTGTCTATCTTCTTTCTTTACACCCTGAATTCTATTTTTTTATTCCCTCTCCCCCTCTCTCACTCCCTCTCCCTAATTCTCTCTCTCTCTCTCTCTCTCTCTCTCTCTCTCTTTGCAAGCCTTAACCGGAAACTATGGCTTCTTAGGTAAGGCTGAGGCAGCATCTTTGTACAACACAAACCGTCTGCTCTGTAATCAAATACCATCTGTCGCTACATCTGAAGACTCACTAACACACACACACACACACTCACACGGGGGAACATACACATCTGTGCTTCACTCTCTGATCATTATTGATGTGTGTGTAACTGTATTTGCAGGTGTGTGTATTTGTGTGTTTGTGTGTGTTCGGGACTGTGCGCATACTATCAACCAAATAACAGCACTATCAAGAATCTCTCTGCCCCAGGCCTCGCAAGAAAGTTGAGTCCGATCCATAGCTTCTGTTTTTAAAACGTCCTCAAGGTGAGTTCAGAGGTCATTGTCTTTAGGATGTTTGATCTGGGGCCTTTGTGTCTCCATGTCAGGTAGACATTGGCTCCAGCCTCTGCTTTTCCCAGCAGAGGAGATAGGACTTTACTCACAGCCTTACTCTCTGCCTTGGATCAACGGCCCACTATCTCAAAGCAGCAAATGTTTCCCAATATTGACAGAACAGTACCTCTGCTCCTGCACACAAAACTTTGACACGACCACGAAGGTCCTCCACGTCCCTCTTCCTCAAGGTTAGCTTGTTGTGCACAGTTTATGCAATAAGATTGAATGAAAGCTTTCATGCACTACCATGTGCCATTCAACCAACACAAAATTGTTTCATGTGATGTAACACCACAGTGTCTACCTGAACTTCTCAAGATGAGGTGAGGAAAGCTTTTGGGGCAACAGGGAAAGCCTAGTGGTTCAATCATCTTACCAGTACACGGAAGGTCGCTGGAGCATATACTATATACTGCAAGTAAAAAAATCTCCTGAACCAGACAGTCAAATCTTATTCATTCTCAGTAATACCAGTAATTGATGGTAAAAAAGGCATACGAAAAATGTGATAAGTCTAATTACTTCCATAGAGAGGTCAAGCTTAAAGACAAATAAAAATGCTAAATCTGTGATATAAAGTCATTGCAGAAAACTGATCTCACTCTCTCATTTAGGAAAGGTGTTAAGTATGGGGTCATCTAGTGGTGAGAATGTGTGGTGCATTAAGAAAGCCATGGCAAAATTACGATGACAAATTATGGTGTATTGCTGGACTGGAAAAATATATTGTAGTACACCTGGTGTTAGCTGTGCTTTGTATCTGTCACTGTGTGGTTGGAGGAATTGGTAGATCGTAGAAAATGACAATGAACATAGCCTTTCCCTTACATGACACACATTCCTTTTAATGTCCCTCTTCCATCTCTATGTCTCTTTCTCTCACTCTTTCTCTCACTTTCTTTCTCCTTTTCTTCAGCCCTCCCCCACCTTTTCAGTATGTATTTTCTGTAGGCAGATTCCAGTTGGACAGATCATTTTGTCCACTGATTCTTGCCCGGGGTTGTGTCTCTGGACAACCCCCCCCTAGGCAACTGGAGCCTCCGAGGCTCAGGAGAGGAGCCTGGGAATGGCAGAACAAAGGCCCGCTCGTCCGTCCGCAGTCGTCTGCCACCGTTACCCCCCTACCCCCAGTCCTCCCCTCATCCTACGTTTCCTACCCACTGCCCTGCACTCCAAATTAAGACAGACTAGGGAAATAGGCCCACTACCCAGAATGAATGAGACAGAATGAAAGCAAAGAGAGAGGAAATAAAGGAAGAAGGAACCCTGTATTACACGCCAAGAGGAGCTGCATCACAAAGCCGTCGTTGTTGGAAAGCAGGGGCCCTGGCTTGTTCTGTGAGGACTTGTCAGCGTGTCAACTAGGGCTGACACACACAGACACACTCATGTTAGCACGTACGCAAACAAACCCGCATAAACACACTCATGTCAGTATGTACAGTACATGGCCGCGCACACACGCGCACACACACACAAACACACACACACACACACACACACACACAGCAGGGATGGGGCACTTTTGTTTGTTAGAGTGACAGCTGTTAAATCCAAATGGTCCTCCTTTGGAGTGGGAGGAGAGGCGGGGGGTTGTTATTAATGCGAATGAGAAAAGGGGTCACACAGCAAAGTCTGTGTGTATGTGTGGAGGATTATTAGTTATGGCCTGCATGTGTGTTGTAAATTTGGCACCTACTGTACAGCAAAAGTGGTCAGAAGGGTGTGTGTTGTATGTGGTGGGAAACCACAGCACACAGTGGTGTGCATGGGTGTTTGTAGTTTTCTCTCTGTGCGTGTGTGCGCATGCATCAGAGACCCTGTAACAGGTGTTTGCCCTGAGGCCTCTCAGTACACCTCAAAGAGGTTTTTCTATGTCGTCAGTGTCTCTCCATAATCTCATCAGTATTGTCATCTGTGGCGTAAAAGAAACCTTTTACTTGTGCTGTCCTTTAGTCTGAGGCACTCAGGGCGAAGCTGGACTTTCATCCCTAAATCAGGTACATCCACACAAACACACTACCCTACCTGGAGTAATCAAAAGCATTTTATAATCCTTGGTAAATATTAATTTTATTACTTAGATCAACAAGAGTGTGAGCAAGAGTTAATCACAGATGCAAGGAGAAAATGAGATAGAATAAGAGAGTGAGATAAAAATTATAATAATAATAATTTTCGAGTACAACTCCACAAAGTGCTTTACACAGAACAAAAATACAATTTTACGAAAAAATGTATATGCATTAAAATAATAACAAAAAATATATGTAAATGCATTAGTAAAAGAAGTATAAAGAATAAGTAATTTATAAAATCGCAATGACAAAATATTAGTGAATGCCATTTTATAAAATGTAGGTTTTAGGTACAATTCAAAATAACGCACTGACATTGCATCTCTGAAATTCTGTGGGAAACTTCCACATTCTAGGGGACAGTATAGTAAAGGTACAGTTCTCTTCCGTTTTCAGTCTAGACTCTGGAACAGCCAGAAGTCCCTTTATCTAACAATGCACTATGGGTTTAGTATGTCACCAATGTATCAGGTGCCAGACCATGTGATGTCTCAAAAGTAAAAAGTAAAATTTTTAAATATACCTAAATTCACCGGTAACCAATGTAGAGCTGCCAACACTGGGGTTACAGTGGGGCAAAAAAGTATTTAGTCAGCCACCAATTGTGCAAGTTCTATCATTTAAAAAGATGAGAGAGGCCTGTAATTTTCATCATAGGCACACTTCAACTATGAGAGACAAAATGAGAAGAAAAAAAATCCAGAAAATCACATGATTTTCAATGAATTTATTGGTAAATTATGGTGGAAAATAAGAATTTGGTCAATAACAAAAGTTAATCTCAATACTTTGTTATATACCCTTTGTTGGCAATAACAGAGGTCAAATGTTTTCTGTAAGTCTTCATAAGGTTTCCACACACTGTTGCTGGTATTTCGGCCCATTCCTCCATGCAGATCTCCTCTAGAGCAATGATGTTTTGGGGCTGTTGCTGGGCACCACTGACTTTCAACTCCCTCCAAAGATTTTCTATGGGGATGAGATCTGGTGACTGGCTAGGCCACTCCAGGACCTTGAAATGCTTCTTACTAAGCCACTCCTTCGTTGCCCGGGCGGTGTGTTTGGGATCATTGTCATGCTGAAAGATCCAGCCATGTTTCATCTTCAATGCCTTTGTTGATAGAAGGAGGTTTTCACTCAAAATCTCACGATACATGGCCCCATT
Organism: Esox niger; assembly: GCA_016801105.1. Classification (NCBI taxonomy): domain Eukaryota; kingdom Metazoa; phylum Chordata; class Actinopteri; order Esociformes; family Esocidae; genus Esox; species Esox niger. The sequence continues at coordinate 5,568 of JACXGJ010008092.1, read as the reverse complement.
GATTCTTTCCTTTACACGGATCAGTCATCCTGGTCCATTTGCACAAAAACAGCCCCAAAGCATGATGCTTCCACCCCCATGCTTCACAGTAGGTATGGTGTTCTTTCGATACAACTCAGCATTTTGTCACCTCCAAACACAACGAGTTGAGTTTTTACCAAAAAGTTCTATTTTGGTTTCATCTGACCATATGACATTCTCCCAATCCTCTTCTGGATCATGCAAATGCTCTCTAGCAAACCTCAGATGGGCCTGGACATGTACTGGTTTAAGCAGGGGGACTCGTCTGGCACTGCAGGATTTGAGTCCCTGGCGGCGTAATGTGTTACTGATGGTAGACTTTGTTACTTTGGTCCCAGCCCTCTGCAGGTCATTCACTATGTCCCCCCGTGTGGTTCTGGGATTTTTGCCCACCGTTCTTGTGATCATTTTGACCCCATGGGGTGAGATCTTGCGTAGAGCCCTGGATCGAGGGAGATTATCAGTGGTCTTATGTCTTCCATGTTCTTATAATTGCTCCCACAGTTGATTTCTTCACACCAAGCTCCTCACCTATTGCAGATTCAGTCTTCCTAGCCTGGTGCAGGTCTACAATTTTGTTTCTGGTGTCCTTTGGTCTTGGCCATAGTGGAGTTTGGAGTGCCACTGTTCGAGGTTGTGGACAGGTGTCTTTTATAATGATAACAAGTTCAAACAGGTGCCATTAATACAGGTAACGAGTGGAGGACAGAGGAGCCTATTAAAGAGGAAGTTACAGGTCTGTGAGAGCCTGAAATCTTGCTTGTTTGTAGGTGACAAAATACTTATTTTACAGAGGAATTATAAAAAATCCAACAATGTGATTCTCTGGAAAAACAATTCTAATTTTATCTCTCATACTTGTAGTGTACCTATGATGAAAATTACAGGCCTCTCTCATATTTTTAATTGGGAGAACTTGCACAATTGGTGGCTGACTAAATACTTTTTTGCCCCAGTGTATATGAGACCTTTATTTAGTCTTTGTAAAACGTTTTGCGGCTGAATTCTGTACAACTTGGAGTTTACCCTAGGGACTTATTGTTGAGGCATTTACAGGCATTACTGTTGTCTAGGCAAGATGATATAAAAGCATGTTTAATTTTCTCAGTGTCCTCAAAAGATAAAACCAAACCTTATTTTGGTAAAAGCATGACTGCACCACTTTTTGTGTTATAGTCAAAATGGAAGTCTGTATCGAAGAAAATTCCCATATTTCTGGCCACAGGCACAATATTTTATGCTGGCGATCCTAGAGCCAACTGAACTTGATAAATGGAGGGCCAAACATGAAAATATACAAGTTTTTAACTGATAATAATTTATGGACATCCAGTTTGTAATGTCTTCCAGGAAATTATGCAGAACACACAACTTGCTCAAGTCATTTGGCTTAACCGACACATAAAACTGTATCATCTGCATAACAATGAAGGAAATTTCATGCTGACTAATTATACTACCTGATGGAAGCATATACGGAAAAAAAAGGAATTGGTCCCAGGATCGAACCCTGCAGAACACCACATGTGACTGGCATAGAGGAAGACATAATTGTTGATGGACACCACAAATGCTCTATTTGACAGATGTGACTTGAAACACTCTTGTGCAATCCCTGAGATCCCAATTCAATTTCTAAGTCTGTCAATTAAAATGTGGTGTCTATAGTGTTGAAAGCATTACTAAGATCCAATAGCAACATGATTGAACATTCACCAGTGTCAGCATTCAACAAAAAGTAATTTGTAACCTTAATAAATGCTGTTTCTGTACTGTGTTTCTGACAAAAGCTTGACTGGAATTTCTCAAAAATACTGTGTTCCACCACCTGTTAAAGTTGCTTTTCTACAACGTTTTGAATAATTTTGGATTATTGAAAACGATTACGTTTTTTAAGAAGCTGAAAACATGATGACTTAAATTAGTCAAGGTCACAATCTGTGCTGAGGAAAATTTTAGGCAGGACATTAAAAACAATATTAAGACGATCAGACACAAAAACATCTTCCTTTACAAGATTTGTCTGTGTAAAACCAGTAGATGCATTTGTCTTTGAATTGCCCTTCAAGTCATATTTCCCACAGCACACAGATAAACATTAGTACTGTATTACTAATAATGTTTACCACCTGTTATCAACACAGATTAAAAGATTCAGAGATCCATTAATGCATGGATACACTGGCACAAACAGTTTGTTGGCTAATAGTAAAAGGGAAATGAATTCCACTCTCAGTAGGTTTATTACTTGTTGTCCCTATTGAAAGTGGAATCAATTTCAGAGTTTTGGAAAAATAACTGCGAGCATAGATGTCTAAAGCAGACATGATTTCATCTGATAGCAACTCCTCCTGTCAATCAGACTGCAGGACAAAGGGATCTAAACTTGGTTCGGTGACCTCATATCAGGGTGCCAGGTCCACTCTGTTCCGTTCCGAGGGGTCTTAACACCGTTCAACTCCCTTTGTGTCTGGGGCAATTTTTCAGACACTGAGTACCGAGAATTGCCTCTCAGGCGCCCCTGAGGCCCACCAGAGCCTCACCAACCCTCTGCCCACTGATCCTGGGATCTAGCCCTAAGCTCAGGGTGAGCCTTAAGACAAGGAGTGACAACCAGGACAGCTGCAGAGGGGTTGCAAACTGGTCTCGGCAAGGCAAGCTCTCCAACATCCCAGCCAGCAATCAGGCGGGGTGGGCCAAGCAGCCAAACAGCCCATTGTTTCTGGCAGGGCATGAGGAATTTCATTTGTCATGAAATGGATATGGGACAGACGGACACACGGCTCACCAAAAGACTCCTCGTCCTCCTTAACTGCTAACAACGGCCATGGTGGACAGGCTAAAAATAATGTCACATATCCCAAGGTAAAGCAGCAGGCCAGATTTGAAGGGTATTTTTTTTCTGTGAGACAAAAGGAGATAAAGAGATGGAATGATTTAGAGAGAGCATGAAATGAGAATATTACACTATGGGCATATCTGTGATGGTCGTCTTTTGTAGAAGTTTGTTTTCAGAGATGACACAGGTTAACGGTAGCCATCCATTCAGTTCAACACTTTTCAACTACTACCTGGCTTTGCCAAGTCTCTGGATGATATGGCTAAATAGGCCTGGCTCTGCACTCTGACACTGTGTGAATCATAAAACAGTGAATTTGACACAGAGAGTAATTAGATGAAGGACTGAGACCAACTTTAACTCTATAAGAATTTTGTGTTTATGAATGTCTGGTGACTCAGTCCACATTTACCACTTCCTCGACACATCCTAACAAACCATTTCAATAAAACAATCCCCTCCTCCACTCCCCCAAAGGCACTCCTTGGCACAACAATGGGACCGACCCTTTTTTTTTTCTCTCCCCTTCATCATCGAGCATTCTAGCCAGAGCCCCAAATCCCTGGCTCCCTCCCCATGTGACATGCGAATCATCTTTAAGAATTGATTCACGCTAGTATCTAAAGCCCAGGGAGCTCTCCTGCCAAGATAGCCAGCATACATGTTGCATATGTGGCCAGGTACACAACAGCTGCTCCCCAACAATAAAGACAAAAAAATGGGAGGCACTCAGAGAAGATGCAGCCTAACCTCTCTCCCTGTTACTGACCAGTCACCTTGGGCCAGTTGTTGCCTGCGGCGACAGGGGAAGTTGGGACCAAAATCTGGTCAATGGGACATGTATAATTCACAATTTGGATTAGGAAAGAGATAGAAAGGATGAAGTGGTGGAAAAACAAAGAGGAGAAATGTTTCCTTCTTCCCCTTTTGTGATATCAGCGACCAAGATGACACTCCAGCCCATAGAAAGCCATAAAATAGAAAATTGCATGTTGTTCTTTTTGGGGAGAGATTGTCTGGAAGCCTCTCTGGAGGTCGTGTGAAGGAGAGGATTGCTCGATCCAGAAACCCACACATGCACAAACCCACATATACAGTTAGGTCCCGAAAGTATTTGTACACAGACAAACTTTTCATTTTGTTTGTCACCACAGTAGATTTGAAATGAAACAACTGAGATGCAATTGAAGTGCAGACTTCCAGCTTTAATCCAAGGGTTTGAATAAAAATATTGTATAGGATGCAACCATTTTCATACACAGTCCCCTTATTTCAGGGGCTCAAATGTAATTGGACAATCGCATGGACATCACCAAACGATGTGTTTCCTCCTTTGTGATGCTTTGCCAGGCCTTTACTGCAGCTCTCAGTTGTTGTTTGTTCATGGGTCTTCCTGTCTTTAATGTTGTCTTCAGCAAGTGAAATACACGCTTGATTGGTTTGAGATCAGTTGATTGACTTCTTTGCCTTAAAAAACTCCTGTCCATTGTCCATCTGTAAAGTAAGGCACCATTGAATCAACTTTGCTGAATATGGCCGAATCTCAGCAGACAGTATATCCCTATACACTTCAGAATTCATGTGGCTGCTTCTGTCTTCTGTCACATCATCAATAAACACTAGTGACCCAGTACAGTTGGAAGCCATGCATGTCCATGGCATCATACTGCCTCCACCGTGTTTTACAGATCAATCAATCAATCAAATGTATTTTATAAAGCCCTTTTTACATCAGCAGTTGTCACAGTGCTTTCAAAAATCACCAGTCTCAGAGGGGTGACAAGTCGAACATAGTGCGAGTCCAAATTGTAATAATTAATCAATGCATGTGGGCTGGGCCAAAAGTCTATTTAAACCTAGTCCAGATCGGAGGCATTATCAGATGAACAAGGACAAGGACAAGACCGGGTGGGGGGAGGTCAACAGAGTGGCAGCTGAAATCGTCAGGTACCATCTTGATCTGCAACACAACCAGGAGGACTTTGGACAGGGACTGCAACGAGTCAAGACTTCTACTCCGCAGGTGTGGGTCAGGACCACATGTCCTCCTAAGATTAAAACGACAGAAGACAGGGAACATTTTAGATACAAGGAAAAGGCCTGCATCTTGCGATCTAAGGTTGCGTGCGGGTATGTATGGCTGGACCATTTCAGCAAGATAAATAAGAGCAAGTCCATGTATTGATTTATAAGTTAACAATGAAATCTTAAAATCAGCTCTAACCTTAACAGGCAGACAGTATGAAGAGACTAGTACTGGAGTTCAATTTCTTTTGTACTAGTTAAGATTTTAGCAGCTGTGTGCAGCACTAATTGAAGTATATTTATTTATCAGGGTAACCAGAAAGAAGAGCATTGCAGTAATCTAATTTTGATGTAACGAAATCATGGATTCGTTTTTCTGAATCAGTTTTTCATAGAAATGTTCAGATTTTTGCAATGTTTCAATAATGAAAAGAAGCAAATCCTGAGCTATATTTTATCTGCTCATCAAAGGAGAGGTCAGGGTCTGTCACGTCCGCGCCTCCACGAGCGCACAGCAGAGGGCGTCCACGCTCCTGAGCTTCAGAACACTACTCACACACCTGTCGTCAATCACTACTCACACACCTGTTCTCACTCGCCTCATCACTCGCATACAAATACTCCTCCCTGACACTCCTTCCCTGCCGGATTATTGGTCTATGTACGCATGCCATATCTTGCAA
>JACXGJ010008091.1:0-28384 GCA_016801105.1 Esox niger | reverse complement strand
TGTGTGTGTGTGTGTGTGTGTGTGTGTGTGTGTGTGTGTGTGTGTGTGTGTGTGTGTGCGTGCGCTTAAAGGACGCTAAGGGTACAGAGGGGAGTGGGAACAACGAATGCCTGAGTGGCGTAGAGAAGGAGAGGTCGAGGAAGGCAGGAGCGATAGAAGGGCTGAGCGGGACGGGGAGAAAGAGGTGTAGAAGATTGATTTCCCCCTCAGGTTCACTAGAACAAGATCATGTCACCATCACGGCACCCATAGACAATGCAAACCCTACATAGAGAGAATTCTCCATGATTTTCCTATTGTTCTGACAGGGATGACACAATTGAACCATCCCCAGGACCCGCCTGAGGCCTAGTTAGACATGTAGTTGTGCGAGATAGAAGTCTGACTTTGTTATATTTACAGCAACTCAAATGGCACCCAACCCCCCTCCATGGTAGATAGCTTACTAGTTAGACAAAAGGCCCATAGGCCAATAAGGTTCCTTTGGGTATGTAAGCTAGTGCTCTGCCCAGGGCTCCTGCCCTGGAGAATCCACGGCGTAGATCAAGTCAATGTGAACCCAGCGGGTTCTCTAAGTGTACTACCGCGCTGACAGGATAGGCCTCCATTATAATTGGTTCCCCAAAGTGGCTCACGGAACATCTGTGTGTTTGAGGAAGACCCTTCTCTCCTTCCCCCCGTCGGTCCAACAGGGAATAGAGAGAGGGATGATAGCGAAGGAGGACGAGAGGGGCAGCGAGAGACACATACAAGATACTCTTGGTACGAGAGACAGAGAAACTCTTGCACAAACGACAAGTGGACACTGAGGAGCAATGTGCTAACTGTTGCCATCTGCCACGGCTTCCCCTCAGTCCCCCAAGCCCATAGACACATCCTCAACAAGGTCAACGACCAGTAATGTTGGAGAGTCAAAACTGCAACAGAGGGCCGTTTGCTGGCAGATGCCCGGGGAGGAACAGAGAGAAGGAGAGATTTTCCTTCATAAAACGAGAGGAGAGACAGATGTTGGCATATTAAGTAGGATGAAGAGAGACGGGAGAGGAAGAGGGAGTGGTGGCAGGCAATCTGGAATAGAGATGAGAAAGAAGAAACGGAGAAAGAAGGGCAAACAGAGGAAGAACAAGGAGAGGAGACAAGATCGAGAGATATTTGCTTAAAATTATACAAACCCAGGAAGAATCCGAAATCACCCCCCTCTTTTCTCTTTTGCCGTTTGTTGTTTCCACACAGTACATGGATAATATTACAGATCTCTTCTGTTTCATTTCAGATTTGTTCTGGGTGTGGAGGGTGTTGTTTTTACTTTTGTATACTTTCAAAGTGTACAAAAAGTGTTCATCTTGCTTTGCCAAAGTAACTGAATGTTTGCCATGTCTGGTGATGCTGGCGCATGGCTGCTGTTTTCCTGTATACTGTTTGTGCTGGAGGCATTCCTCTCTACATCCTCTTGAGTGGTTCAATGGAATGGCAGGCCGGGCTGTAACCTCAACACATGAGAAAGCCCGATAGAGAGATTCATGTTAGATGTCAAGGTACTGTTTTAATTACCAGTGCACATTAAAAAGTCTTTCACTATGACTGTCTATTATGATTGCAATTTTGCCCTCCTACAGTCTCCATTTCTCCCACATGAATGAAACATTGCAAAAAGAGCTACACAGTGGCGAAATGTGGCTATTGGACCTTGGCCTTCTGTGGGTGGAAAATCTTCCAAACCATCCATTAAACTCATAAATCAAGACAAATGACAGAACGTAGCATCCCTCTATGGGCCTGTCTCTATTGCACGAGAAAGCAAATGCCTTTTGACGACGTCCTTAATGAATCTAACTGGCCTGACATTGGGATGCCACACAAAGACAGGACTGGCACAGAATACGTAAGCCAGCAACAATCACATCACTGGTCACCCAACCTATGACAGCTCTGAGCTCAGTTTATACATCCACATGAAAGTGTGTACATGGTCACCGTTTGTGCAGGGATCGTTTGAATTATGGGGTTTTTTGACGGGGGATTTCGGCAGTTTGCGAACATTGATTTCATTTCTACCTTATCGCTTCGTTCAGACACAGTGATTGGTCAGAAGGGTCGCCACTCTCCCTCCTCTCCAGCCTTCCTCCCTTTTTTTCTCCGATGCGTAACATTAGTATGCGAAGTATGTGAGCACACCACATTCGCTGTATGAGATTAACGGTTCATTGCACCAAGCGACCGAGGTCTACCGGGCCCATTAACACCATCCCTATCACCAACAGCCACAGCTGTCAGTGACACATCAAAGCAGGCTCGTTGTCTTGAAAAGACGGCGTCCATATTATCTTCATGCCGTGTACAAGCGGGCCTGTTTATAGAACATAAATAAATCGCACAGCCCATGGACAACTATTTATAGTTTTTTTGTAATTTATGAGACATTTAAACTAGCAACGTTTCGGTTACTGCCCAAAACACTATGAGAAGCACCACAAAAATGTGATTGTTGATTCCTGCTCTAGTAATTAACTGCAGAGGCCTTTCTCTAAGCCAGATCTAACTTGGCAGATAACACCAAAGAAAATCCTAAATGCTTTCCATTCAAGGGGATACAAGCAAAGAGAAACAAGGAAACAAAAATCAGACACTAATAAAAACCCTACACAAAACACAAATTCAATAATTGATCGTGAAAAGGCCTTGAACTCCCTCATGGTTGCTGACTGGAGGTGTGTCTAGAATGGCCTCATGGTTGCTGACTGGAGGTGTGTCTAGAATGGCCTTATGGTTGCTGACTGGAGGTGTGTCTAGAACGCCCTCATGGTTGCTGACTGGAGGTGTGTCTAGAACGCCCTCATGGTTGATGACTGGAGGTGTGTCTAGAATGCCCCCATGGTTGCTGACTGGAGGTGTCTCTAGAATGCCCTCATGGTTGCTGACTGGAGGTGTGTCTAGAACGCCCTCATGGTTGCTGACTGGAGGTGTGTCTAGAAATACATGACAGCAGAGTGACAACTGAGAGGTAGAGCCATGCGGAACAGCTAGAGATGGAGGCAAAAATTGTCTGAGGAGGCCTTTACCAGCTGTGAGTGGGTTCCCCTGCTGGTCCAATCTACTCATGCCCTCTCATCTAAGACACACACACACACACACACACAGGCATGTGGGTGTACTCACACACAGGAAGGCAGGCATGCACAAACACGCACACCCATGGAAGAAGCAGGGACACAAACACACACACACATCACACACAAACACTCTTTTATCCCAGACACACACTGAGCCCAGCATCACAGCATATTGAGCTGACGAGACAGAAAACCCCCCAGGGCTCAAGACACAAAGCCCCAGAAGACGGAGGTCAGGCGGCAATGGTCTCTTTTCATGTATTTATTTTTAAAATGCAAAAATAAGGAAAGATATTATTAACGAATAAACATGTTGTGTTCCTAGAGGTGAATTTGTTGAGATGGATGCTGTTTTACATATAAATGACTAGAGAGAATTGTTAGCCAGTGAGCAGAGGGTATGAAGTCAGCAGGTGGCAGGATGAGGATTTCAGCTGGTAGTAAGGAGAGAAAAGAAAACTGAAAGACAGACAGACAGGCAGATGGACAGAAAGGCAGGCGGATAGACAGTCAGACAGACATGCAGACAGTTAGGCAGATGGACAGACAAAATATCCAGATAGAGATAAAGCTGATGACTGTCAGCAAGTCAGTCAGCTCTCTGTCACACTGCCAGCTGTCCAAAGGCAGAGATAGAATTAGATATAGTCAGAGAGTGGAGCAGAAAGAGTTAGAGATTGTGAAAAGAGTGAGGCGGAGAGACCAGGAAAAATAAAGTGAGAGGGTGTGAAAGACTCAGAGCTAAAAAGTCAAAGGGAGAGAAAAAGAGAGGAAGGGAGAGAGCGTAAAAAACTGGGAGTGAGAGCAGTGGTTGAAAGAGACTGAGAGGGAGCTTGGTTCCTGCAGGCTGGAGAGGGGGAGGTGGCAGTGCGTATGTAATTAGTGATTACAGACAGGCCTGGTAGTCAGGGCACGTTCTACATGTCAGAGACACCGTTTCACACTCCACTCATTGCTAACGGCAGGCTGAGGGAGAGGAGGAAGGGAAGAGGAAAGTGAAGAAGGGAGAGAGAGTTTTATTTAAAGTTTTCTGGCATGGCATGATGCAGGGAAAGAGAGACAGGGAGAGGGCCAAAAGGAAGAGAGCCTCAGTGGAGAAAGAGGACACTGATTGACCGTTTTGAGAGAAAGCTAGATGAAAAGAGAGGAACAAGGAGAGAATAAAAGAGCAAAAAAGAGGAGGGGGCTATGAGAAAGAGAGATATATTTAATGAATGATAGATAGAAACAGAGAGGGAGGGATAATGCCCATTCTTCATAGTGCCGAAGCAAAAAGCGTGAGAACAGCAGGGCCGAGAAACACTGTATCTGTCAGAAGAGAAGTTTGGCAGCTGAAAGAGAATGATAGCCTGTGAAAGAACACTGTTTCAATGAGAGGGGGAGGGGTGGAGAGACAGACGACAACTGCCATTTCCATCTAAATGACATCACTACGAGTGTCGATTAGATGATCAGCTATACGCCAGAGAATGGCAGAGATGCCTGAGGGGACATGCGTTTTGTAATGTGAAAAGCAAATTAAAATCTAAGTATGAATCTAATCAAATGTTTGTGCTACAGAAAATACATTAAAGGGTACTGGTTTGCCTCTCTGAGCTAATACGTTAGCTGTAATCTAGCTGTTTTGACTGACATGCTCAGATTAGAAAACGGTATATCAAAATGTTTAAATGTTGTCATCATAGTCACTTTGATTAAAATACTATACTTGGCATTCATTCACACAATCAATCAATGGTCTGGATGAGTATCTACTTTGCATGTTAGAACATCATTCAGTTCCCTAAAACATTCTGTTTTTAAGAGACTGTTTTCAGGTATTTGTATGTTTTTATCTGACAAGAACATGGAGGAAAGAGATGTTATTTTTGTTCAAAGAGCTGTGGGCCAGATTTGAACCCATGCTTAGGCAGTTCATGTGCCTGACTGGCTGCAGCTGATGCCAGTGGTAGTTGATTTTGTCAGAATCTTTGAGTATCCCCCGATCCAGCCAATTAAAACAAGAGAAGCAAGGGGTGGGACGAAAAAAGGTTGGAAAGTGTTATTTCCTTTTGGTGTTAAAAACTGTTGCTTAGGGTAACCAGTCCACGTTGATTTTTAATTGTTTTTGATTTTATTTAAAGTATTTTGTTTGGGTTCTGCTGCTAGTCAATTTGATTACAGCTTGACATAAAACATCCTGTACTGACACTCCCCCAAAAAAATCCCCAGAGGCATACAGTATGTATTTCATGTGAACCACTGTAATTAAATCAAGTCATTTTAAATCTCTCTGGATTCACAGTGGGGACTGATTACCGGGAACCATCACATTGCACTCTTACGCTTAGACAAACCTGGTATAGTACCCAGACATGGTTAGACGTGGAAAGGTCTTCAGTGTTTTCATATGTCATGTCTTTTTTCTTTTCTATTTTCACAATACGCTCTCCATGAATAGTGTCCATTGTTCTGTGGCTAGTCCTTAAGAGTTACTAAGCCACTGTGTTCTCACAGATCCCTTCCTACTGGGACGCTACCTTATTTAATAGAGACAACCTCGCATGCACGGCAATCTACTACTGTCACCCATACCCAAGCAGTGGCACAGGGAATGTAGAGTTAGTTAAGGGGCTTATTGGAAATGTGTATCATGGTAATGTCACTGTCTATATCGTAAACACAAATACAAAACCATACCGTACTCTTATGTACTCATTTGACATGGGTAAGGAACTGTCCATTTATGAGCACAGCAAATGATGAAACAGGACCATGTTTACCAAACGAGTGTGGTTTTGACACATTGTCAATATTATCAAATGGTTACTGAATGCAGAAGGCGGTCAAGCTGTTTTGATGTCCATATCTATATGAGCAATTCGGCCCCACACACACCACCCACCACCTGATGAACAAAGATATGTACTTCGAAATACACAGCTTCTCAATGCTGTTTAAGTAAACGGTTTTCGGAATAGTGGCAGGTACCAGCATGATTGTCTTATTTAAAAGCAATGTTGGCTTTCTTATAATTGAAAGGGTAGAATAATGTCTTAGTGTGATGTATGAAGAATCCAGTACTTGACCTTGTAATGTATATGGTACAATTCACATTATGGAATGTGGCACAGCAGGAGTAGGCAAATGGGTGAGAAATAGGTCATATAAATTAATCTGTTTTACACTGCAAATTGACAACTAATAAGCCAAAATAAGACTAATTCAAAATCATAATGATTTCCTACCTTAATTATATTCTGGAGCAATCAAATCTCGTTTTGAATTTGTGGTAACACCTATTTTAGTTCAATTAAACACATTGTCAGCTGATTTTATAATTACATAAAAAAGTGTGTCACTTAACAGAAAATACAAGGCCTGTCTTAGTACCACTCCACCTCATTCACCTATCATCAGGGGCGAAAATCTGATATGAAGTTTGGACAATTACATGAAAACTCTCAATAGCTTTTTTTGCGGTTGACAACAAAAAAGTGCTTTAATACTGATTTAGTTTGCACCATCGGTTTGCTTGCTACAGTAGCTCTTCAAATTCAGCCATTGTGTGTGAACCCTACCAAACAAATCACTGAATTAGCCAACGTTCGTGCCTTTCAGACGCTAGACACGAACACTGTCACCTTGCAGGCTAAGGAACACTACATACACTGCACTGCACTGAAAGCTTCTCTCATTGATTGAATTCAAACACCTGCAAAAGCTGGTTGATTATACTGTAGCTTGCTAGCAAACATCAGCTAATTGCTAGCTAACATAACGAGTGACCTGTAAATCAATGCAGAGAAAATGAAGAGTGGTGACAGTTAGAATATTTCTTTTTATTGTATAGAAGTAAAGAAATGTCTAACATATCCTCTGTTTTAACTACTTACTGAAAGTTAACCACCAACGACAGACTGATTCCCACACATGCACCGTATCTATTATGTTCCAAAGCTGGGGGTAGTGGATCGAACAACTGTGAGGCGGGGGTGTAGCAATTTATTCTAACTTTCATGCTTTTAGGTGTCTATAATCAGCACAAATGCTTTCATTGAGTCTTATTACTATTATTGGACAAATCATAATTCTCCCCAAGATGGGGGGTCATGTCCCCCTTGTCCCCCCCGGGATTTCCGCCTATACCTATCATCTAGAGTCTAGTGTCAATGTTTAGTTCAATAAACCAACATTATAAACATTTTATCAGTGATTATTTTACATCAGCAATTGTCCCAATGTGTTTTGTAGATAGCCAGCCTGTTTAGGCTGTTGAAACACAATGAGATTACTGGACAATGAATTGTGGTGCTGCCCAGAAAAGGGAGGGGCCAAAGGCAGTAACCTCTGACCTCTACGCTGTGTGAAGCGTTGTCTCTTACGAATGGCATCCCTACAGCCAATATATCCCAAATGGCACCCTATTCCCTATACAGTGTGCTACTGTAGTGGACTGTATATAACAAATAGCGTGCCATTTGAGCTTGGCGAGCTGTGACATTCACTCACTAGACAGAGACCAAGTCCCTCGAAGGCCCCGCCGGGTTTTTCAGATTTATTTTGGAAGTCCCATGGGTCAGAACGATCCCTATTTAACTGTCCCCCAATGCCCCCCTCCACAGACACACAGATACACACAGACACACACAGACGTGGTCCAGCCGCAAAACATGCAGTGGTCACGTGCTAGTTATTGGTTATTGTCGGAAAATATCTAAGTCGGTCCTCACAGCCTGTGTGAACTGTATGTGACGAGGTCATCCTGATAAAGACATCATATTCCTGAGAAGGTTTCAATAAAAATCAGGTGTCTGACCCTCTTAGGCCCTATGGCTTCATGTCAGTTCACCATTTTTTTTTGTTGAGGCTGTAAAAGGTAGATATTAAGATAAACGATAAAAGGATTAACAAAATGCCCCAATTCAGGTACAAACCCACAACCCTGGGCTAAACGGGCTAATCTGGCCCATGGGTGTCGGATCACTATCCTATTCATCCACAGATTTAAGCACCCAGTTCTCAAACACCCGTTATTTATGTTAGCTCTCTTCGCTCCCTGACAGAAGACTAGATTAGCCAGCAGAGCTAAAAAAATAAATGCTGTGCTCTTAGCGCAAACCACTATCCACTAACGGCTATCCACTAACAGCAACAGTAATTGAGCTGTTATCTCCCATTAGTGGTAAAGCAGTCTTTGAGTCTGAGAGGTTGCTAGGCCCTTAGCATCCATATATTTCTCCTCCTTAGCCTCAACCCCTCCCTCTTTACACCTCCGGAGAACATACTGTCCAGATATCTACACCGTCTCGGTTATTTGAACGAGTTGCGCTGCGTCGTGTACTGCATGTCCTCACATTCTGACAAGGGAATGAAAAGGCTGGGAGAGAATATGTATGTAAAATCCCTGTTATCGCCTGCAGCTTTGTAATTTGCCTAGCAAGATTAAATAAATCAACCGTCTTTTTACACTCTCGACGTGCTCTCTCTCCACCACACTCGTTCTGCCAATGACCATCACACTTTTTCTCTCGCTCTCTGCTTTTTACATCCCTCTCTTCCTTTCCTTTTCTCTCTCTCTCTATTTACAGCTGAGAGTGGCTATGTGGCAGGGTTATAAATTCTCTATGGTAATTGGCTGTGCTGTCCGTTGTTGTGTTGTTTTTTTATCCAGCCAGTTGTTATTGGTAATCATAAAACACAATGACTGCCCATAATGATATTTCCTGGGAGGGGACAGAGGCAGCCGGGCAGGAGCATTTGAATATGTTTTGGGAAGATTTAGCGTCTGTGCCTTCAGTAGCGTGCCATAACCGACATCATTCTTTACCCAAGCCTTATTCAATGTAACGTAATGCTTCACCGTTACATCCAATTCCATGCAGGAAAGAGTTACCGTGTCTTATTTATTCCGAATGCGGATGGACAGACGGCGGCTAGGGAAGGCTTGGGACACATCCCAAATGGAACCCTTCAATGTTTATATGTATGTGTGTATATACAGGTGCTGGTCATAAAATTAGAATATCATCAAAAAATTGATTTATATAGTAATTCCATTCAAAAAGTGAAACTTGCATAATGTACACAGTCATTACTACCAAATTCCAAATAAAAATATTGTCATGTAGAGTATTTAGTGGTAGAAAATAACAACTGATCAAAATAACCAAATGAAGATGCATTGTTTTCAGACTTGCAAAGAAAACAGATGCAACGAAAACAGATTCATATAAATTTTTCCACAACTAAATACACATTTTTGAATTTAGGAAGGATTCAGAAACCAATATTTGGTGGAATAACCCAAATTTTCTTGTCACAGCTTTCACACCTGTTGGGTGACTTTATGCCACCCCTGGCACAATAATCCATGTTACTCGGCTTTGTTTGATGGCTTGTGACCATCCATCTTCCTTTTGATCAAATTCCAGAAGTTTTCAGTGGGGTTCATGTCTGGAGATTGGGCTGGCCACGACATGGTCTTGATCTGGAGTTCCTCCATCCACACCTTGATCAACCTGGCTGTGTGCCATGGAGCATTGTCCAGCTGGAAAAATCTATTCTCAGAGTTAGAGAATTTTTAAGGAAGCAGGTGTTCTTCCAGGGTAACCTTGTACTTGGCTTGATTTTTGCGTCCTTCACAAAGACACATTTGCCCACTTCCAGCCTAGCTGAAGCATCCCCAGATCATCACCGATCCTCCACCAAATTTCACAGTGGGTGCGAGTCACTGTGGCTTGTAGGCCTCTCCAGCTCTCCGTCTAACCATTAGATGACCAGGTGTTGGGTGTTGGGCTGAAAATTTTACTCGTGATGACCTTACTAGATTCCTCTACGCTCCAGTCCTCATGATCTTTTGCAAACTTAAAAAAAATAGTTATAGCCTTGCACAACAGCCCTGCCCCTAGGAGCCTGTTTCAAACCGTCCTCGCCGTGCTCTTCAACCCAGCTGCTGTTTGCCATTCTTTTTGTAGGTCACTTGATTGTCCTACAGTGTTTGAGTGACATTTGAATGAGTTGACGGTCATCTCGGTCAGTGGACAGTCATTTTCGCTCTCTGCCAGTCTGTAGCTTTGTTGTCCCCAATGTCTTTTGCTTGACCTTGTTCTTATGAGCTGCTGTCTTTGAAATTTTCCGGATGGAAGCAACCTGACACTCACTCCATCCCTCTGCCAGTGAAGCCAGAATTGAACCAAAGCTTTTTTTCAACTCGTTTGTCATGCTGAATAGTTATTTTTCATTCAAATAACATTTGAGGTACTACTTGCACTGTTTGTGCCATCCAGCTGGTCCTATTGCAAGAAGATAGTGATGACCACAGCAGTGGTTTTTATACTTTTCGTCATTACATTTGATTTCGTTCAGGTAATCACCTAATCAGCACCTCATTGAGTAAAATGAGGTGTGCCTGAGTGGTCTCTTGATTCTTTCAGAGCTGTATATATACAGTGGGGAGAACAAGTATTTGATACACTGGTGATTTTGCAGGTTTTCCTACTTACAAAGCATGTAGAGGTCTGTAATTTCTACCATAGGTACACTTCAACTGCAAAGACGGAATGTAAAACAAAAATCCAGAAAATCTCATAGTATGATTTTTAAATAATTAATTAGAATTTTATTGCATGACATTAGTATTTGATCACCTACCAACCAGTATGAATTCTGGCTCTCACAGGCCTGTTAATTTTTCTTTAAGAAGCCCTACTGTTCTCCACTCATTACCTGTATTAACTGCAACTGTTTGAACTCGTTAACTGTATAAAAGACACCTGTCCACACACTCAATCAAACAGATTCCAACCTCTCCACAGTGGCCAAGACCAGAGTGCTGTGTAAGGACATCAGGGATAAAATTGTAGACCTGCACAAGGCTGGGCTACACGACAACAGGCAAGCAGCTTGGTGAGAAGGCAACTTTTGTTGGCGCAATTATTAGAAAATGGAAGAAGTTCAAGATGACGGTCAATCTCCCTCGGTCTGGGGCTCCATGCAAGATCTCACCTCGTGGGGCATCAATGATCATGAGAAAAGGTGAGGGATCAGCCCAGAACTACACGGCAGGACCTGGTCAATGACCTGAATAGAGCTGGGACCACAGTCTCAAAGAAAACCATTAGTAACACACTACGCCGTCATGGATTAAAATCCTGCAGCGCACGCAAGGTCCCCCTGCTCAAGCCAGCGCATTTCCAGGCCCGTCTGAAGTTTGCCAATGACCATCTGGATGATCCAGAGGAGGAATGGGAGTCTGATGAGACAAAAATAGAGATATTTGGTCTAAACCCCACTCGCCGTGTTTGGAGGAAGAAAAAGGATGAGTACAACCCCAAGAACACCATCCCAACCGTGAAGCATGGAGGTGGAAATATCATTATTTGGGGATGCTTTTCTGCAAAGGGGACAGGACGACTGCACCGTATTGAGGGGAGGATGAATAGGGCCATGTATCGCGAGATCCCTCAGTAAGAGCAGTGAAGATGGGTCGTGGCTGGGTCTTCCAGCATGACAACGACCCGAAACACACAGCCAGGGCAACTAAGGAGTGGCTCCGTAAGAAGCATCTCAAGGTCCTGGAGTGGCCTAGGCAGTCTCCAGACCTGAAACCAATAGCTCTTTGGAGGGAGCAGAACGTCTGTATTGCCCAGCGAAAACCTGAAGGATCTGGAGAAGGTCTGAATGGAGGAGTGGGCCAAAATCCCTGCTGCAGTGTGTGCAAACCTGGTCAAGAACTACACGACACATATGATCTTTCTGTACCAAATATCAAGTTCTGCTTTTCTGATGTATCAAATACTTATGTCATGCAATAAAATGCTAATTCATTATTTATAAATCATACAATGTGATTTTCTGGATTTTTGTTTTAGATTCCATCTCTCACAGTTGAAGTGTACCTATGATAAAATTACAGACCTCTACATGCTTTGTAAGTAGTAAAACCAGCTAAATCAGCAGTGTATCAAATACTTGTTCTCCCCACTGTATATGTTCATTCATTATATATGTATTCACATATAATAATTCAAATGTCCTCCTGCTGCAGAATAATTGTTTTCCTGTTATTAGAAACTGGCTCTGTATAGACTTCTGCTAAATGTGGTGCACAGTACAAAGCAAGCCATGTAAGACCCAACGATACTCCCCCTGAGAACAAAAATGACTAATTTTGGCATCAGCAAGGCTGAATTGTGTGTTTGACACCTAAAACAACAGTTTCAAATTAACTAACAACTGACATGTCGGAAATTCAAAAGAAACAGGTTGATATATTTCTGCTGGGGAACAGTCAGCTACTCCACTATCGATACAAGAAATTGAATGGTACTGAATATTGTCCCTAATAATATACTGTATGTACAATAGGGACAACACATGAATTAAAAACAAGCATTAGTAATTCAATACCATATGACATAAAGCCTAAAGTATAGATCCATAATTAATGGAATGCACTTAATGTGAGGCTTTCAGTCATGTGATCCCAAATGGCACCCTGATCACCCTATAGGTTCTAGTTAACAGTAGTGCACAAGAAAATGAATGGTGCACCATTTAGAACCCAGACATTCTCTGGTGGTGGGATGGGATCACTTTCCATCCAGTCTAACCAACTGGTTAGAAGAAACATCTCCACAGTACCTCTCCATAGAACTCATTGTGGTGAACTGATTTTCTATCTTCATATTTCTCTCCACGACCTTGGATGTGGTACGGCAGAGAAAACTGTACTATAGGACACTTATCATTCAAAATCCCATAGACTAAAGGCCCACATGTGGACTTCATCAACCATAAAATTCCATCTATGACTTCTTCTCCTTCAATACAATATGATAAGAGGTGTGGAGGGTTTTACAGTCTGCCAGATACACACTAAAGCTTCAAACCAACAGCTACAGTTTCTTACTTTCTGTTGGATCAACATTCAGCTGAAATCTTCCTTCTCTCCCACTGGGCTGCCTTATCCGTCTTTTGTGTGTGTGTGTGTGTTGTTGGTTTTTAGTGTATGTGTGCACTAGTGTGTGTGTGTGTGTGTGTGTGTGTGTGTTTGTGTGTGTGTGTGTGTGTGTGTGTGTGCATGTTGGTCTTATCCTGCTGCAGCATCTGCTTCCAAAATCAGGAGGCTTAGGAAGGGGCTTAATGGGAAAGTCCTGAAGATGTTACCATTGGGTGCAGTCAGAGGTGTCAGCTGGATCACTGCTATCACACAACTGATACACTACTGAGCTGGACGCCCGGAGAACAGATACCCGTCCCAAATGGCACCATATTCCCTTAATACGTCACTACTTTGCACCAGGGCCATGGGGCTGTGGTGAAACGCTGTGTGCCATATAGGGAATCAAGCTTGCCATTTAGATTACAGCCCAGATCTGTTGGGGAGGTGAATGCTGAGGTGGCAGGCTTTTGTCTGCCAATATTGTCGCTCACTCTCTTACTCCTTTAATCTGAGGATGGTTTGGTTCCTCTGTGTGATCGTTGAGCCTCAGGAATCCTTCTTTGATGAGAGATAGTCCAAAAGAGAAGAGTAGGTAGATAGGGAGGTAGGTAGAACTAAATATTTTTGGTGTTCCTGAAATTTTATTGTATGTGTCTGTGATTAACGGACTGTATCAAAATTGTGTAACCAATTAAAATCTATTTCCCCTTTAAAATCACTCGCTAATCTCTAATATCCGCCAGTCTGATGTGAGACATTGCCCGAGTGCCTTGTAAATGACCTTGGGGGCCAGTGTGTCTGTTTCATTAAACGATTCATGCTACGCATTAAAATATGTCCTCTGTCTCTCTCAACCCTCTCCTTGTATTCGCTCTATCTCTCTACCTCTCTTTCTCCCTGTCACAAATGAACGAGCCGCCAGGCATGTTTTGACTGATTCGTTGTGCCAGCTTCATTTGCAGTGTATAAAATGGCAATTAGAGAGTGGTGGTGTTTGTAAAAAAAAAAAAAACAGCTATACCTGAGAGAGAGGCAGACTGGATGCTTGTTTTTGAGGAAGACTGACATGGGCTCAGGGGTAAGTCACACAGAGATGGAGCACTCAAACCTCCCATCAGAAGATTTATTGACAGGAGACATGGGGACAGGAGGATGAAAAGGAAATAGTCAAATGTTTTTCAGAGGATGCTATGTTGCAGGTGAAGGTAGTTCACTAACTCTTTGTGCTCTTCCCTGGGAAACGCTACAGAAAATTTTCATAATCATCATCATCATTGCTTTCGTTTCAGGAAAAATACAGATTGGACATTGGACGTTTCAGGGAAACGGTCACTGTTTGGACATTGGAAACCATAACACATCCATCATCTGTTGGAACTCACCGTTCAGAACACCTTGGTGTCAAAGCTCTCCCCCCCCCCCCCCCCTCCACCCCCCTCCTCGGCAGCAAAACGACCTCTTAATAAAGGACTATGCCTTTTAACACTCAGAGCAGATCGTCATTAAATGAAAGAGGTGCTATTTGGGGCCTCATTAATTGTACACTTTCACAAACCGCTTCTCTCTAAAACGAACGAAGGGAAGGAAGGTGCACAGGGACTTCTTTTTTACCTTATGTCAGTGTCAGATTATAGTTGTAGACATCACGATTCACATTGTGGTCCTCTGGTTTAGAAGAGTGAGGTGAAGTCCAAACAGCTGTAGGGTGCTCTGTGATCTTCAACAAAGCCCAGTGTTTCAGTCATTGTGGCGAATGTTGATGACATCTGAGTATTTTGTTATGTTGACTATGAGTTTGGGGATAGGGGAGTGGTAGCAAGAAGCTCAGAGATATAAATTGTGCAGTGGAAAACATGAATGATTCAAAGCCTTTTTAGATTAGATTCATTGTTATTGAACAAGTACAAGTACAAGTACAAGTACAAGTACAAGTACAGTAGAACAAAATGCTGTTAGTATTTAACCAGATGGGGAAAATAAAGGAGGGCAGAAAATGTACATGTGTATTATTTAAAGTGGAAAGTATAGATGTGCAATAAAGGCAAATGCAGTATGAATGGCGAAACAATATTGAGGAAGGCAGAAAATGTGTTAAGTACACTGTATGTTACAAGTGGGATAATAGTTGTACAGGTACAAATGGCAATTCTAAATGTCTTTGTAGATGTGCAAACAAGGCAAATTGAAGGAGTAAGGTAGCATGTGCAACAGGGATGCAGAGATAGCAGCAAGGAGGTCCCCGCGGTAGACATGTATATGTAATGACTGAAAAATGCAAGTACGATGGCAATTCTAAATGTGCAAAGAGACAAATTGATTGTTCAATGTACATGCGCAGCTGAAATGCAGGGAGAGCAGCTGTAAGGTTCCCGAGGCAGATACGTACCAACCAAGAACTTCCATTATCAGACTAAGCAATGTCAGAGTTGTACAAAGGGTGTAGTGCAACAAAGTCCCTGAGAGGCGTGGGGTATGGTTATTGATGGGTCACAGAGTTCAGCAGGATTACAGTAGAGGGAAAGAAACTGTTACTGAGTCTGCTGGTGTGGGAATAAAGAGACTTGTACTGCCTGCCTGATGGTAGGAGGGCAAACAGTTTGTGCGATGGATGTCAAGGTTCCCTGATAATCCCACGTGCCCTGCGCAGACACTGCTTGTGCTGGAGGTCTACGATTGGCTAGAAGCTAGGCACCAGTGATGTGCTTCCGGTGGGCTACGGAGCAAACGATTAACCACACTGTGGCGCAGTTAGTCAAAATGCTCTCGATTGTGCAGCGGTAAAAGTTCACAAGGATCTTGGAGGACAGGCAGGTCTTCTTCAGCTTCTTCGAAAAGTGTAGGCGCTGCTGCGCCATTTTGACCTGGGCTGAGGTGTTGAGGGTCCGGGAGACGTCCTTGGAGATGTGGACACCCAGAAAGTTGAAGTTGGAAGCACGCGCCACCTCAGTACTATTGTTGAGAACTGGGATGTGACTGCAGCCTTTAGATTTCCTGTAATCCACAATGAGCTCCTTGGTTTTCTTTGCGTTGAGGGCCAGGTTGTTGTCAGCGCACCATGCCGCCAGGCTCGTGACCTCCTCTCTGTAGGCAGATTCGTCATTGCCGCTAACCAGGCCTGCCTCCGCGGTGCTGTCTGCGATCTTGACAGTGGTGTTGGAACTGTTTACAGGAACGCTGTCGCTTCACCTTTTGTTGTCTTACAGACGGCGTATATTATTTATAAAAAATGTATTTTGTCATCAATTTATGTGCAACACCCCATTGTAAGAATGCAATAAACCAAACATCTGTCATCCACATATGTGTTCTGACCCTTTGACATGACACCCCAAATTGGGCTCAGATGCATCCTGTGTCCTTTGACCATTCTTCAGAGGTCTCTAGAACTTGTTCGGAGTCCGCCTGAGGCAAACTCAGTTGATTGGACAGGATTTAGAAAGGCACAAACATTTCTATTCAAGGTCTCGCACTCCACAGTGCCTATCAGAGCAATTACCATGCCTTGAAATCCTCTGAACTCTATTTACCTCCTAGATAGCATTGTGTTGAGGCACAGATCTGGGGAAGGTAAGAACAAATTGCCAAAACATCAAAAGTTCCCAGGTTCCATTCAATACTCGTTCCTTTAAATACAGCGTTACGCTGAACATCCCACAAGGCAGTCATCATCTGGTCTATATCTGGTCTATAGCTCATACAGCTCTTTCACCTCTCCAACACCTCCCCAATGGACTACTCACTCTGTAGAAACTTTTGCGGACCAAAGATCTCTCATGCTCTCCCATTTCTCTGTATCTCTCACTCCCCCATCTTCCCTCCCTTCTCTGTATCCCTCTGTCCTCCTTGTCCTCTTTTCTCGCTTTCCCTCTCTTCTTTCCACTCCCACCCTCTCTCCAGATTTGGTTCATGTCCTGTATTAGGTGAGATGTCTCCAGGTCATTGTCCCTGATTGAGCCGTAACATGTCGTGTGTGTGTGTGTTTGTGCGTGTGCGTGTGTGCACGTGTGTGTGCGCATGCGTGTGCGCGTGCGTGTGCACATATAAGGGTGTTTGTGTGCGTGCGTGTGTGTGAAGGTCTCAGGTGTCAGTAGCCATTTCCTGTTCAGAGTGCCCCCAGCAGAAGGAGATTACCTCCATCTATCTGCCTCCAGATTGCTCTAAACCAATTTCCATTGTCATTTACTCCCTCAGTGTCATTAGTTATGTCTGCTTTGTTGTGTGTATTGGTAAATGGGAGGATGTGACCTCAGCATCGGTCCCTGCGTGGGATGTCCCTGGGACAAGGGTTCTTCACTCATTCCTAACCGCGCTCTTGCTCCAATGTCTTTTGAAATCCGCGTATTACAATGTGTGTCCCTCTGGAATGTTGTGTTAAAACAACACTATGTTCTGTGTCATTAATTACCCCTTTGAGATCGTGACACAGCAACATAGGTTGAGCTGTGGTGACCAATAAATAGTGATACGGTTGAGTACCTTCTGAACGTTGACATGGTACTGGAAAATATCATTTGAAATTGGCTTTTGCACTTTAACACATGTTCGTTTTTACAGGCAACAGGGCTATTGGGCAACATATATTCCAGGGCTTGTTAAATGATTACAGTGAATGAGGCTTTTACAAATCACTGTGGATATTTCCTCCCTTCTTTCACCCCAGCAAAGTGGTATTAGAGTACTTCTGTTTATTCTACTATTATGCTGTCAACCTATGTTTGTAAGTTCAAACCTTGACGACTGTTTTTATGCGTGTGTGTGTGTGTGTGTGTGTGTGTGTGTGTGTGATTGCGCGCGCTCTGTGTTTGTTTGTTGGCAGAGATGATAATGGTTGGGACGGATTGTTTCTGACTAGTTTTCTCACGCGTTGTCACTGTGTTGACGGCTGACATTTTGATTAAGTTGGCAGCTTTCCTAGATCCCAAACAGCATTCTAAACCCTAGTGCACTACTTTCGACCAGGACCCACAGGGTGCCATTTGGAACACAAGCCTTGTCTTCCCTGAGGAATGAGTGGTAGCTAGCTACCTCTGGAGAGGATTATAGAAGTATCTGTTCAATTGGCAATTAGCTTTCCCCTGTAGAATGATGCCTCTCAGAAAACCTGCCAGCAATCCTCTCCCATTCATTCATCCCTAGTCACTGCGAACAGATTGACAATCTGCTGGTGTGAAAACAAACAGCCACACAAACAGCAGCTCACAGTCCTGTCACTGTCTTAGTCGCTGATTCCATTTCATCCTGATTCCATTCCATGACATTAAAAACATTAACATGGCACGCAGAGCGAATAAGGGAGTGATATAACAGGATTTATGTATGAATCAACCTGCAGGTATAAATTCAATATAGAGTACAATCAAAATGGAAAATATATTTAGTGTTAGGCCATTGAAATGTTTGACTCAAGAGAACAGAGACCAGCAAAAGGGTTTTCAAAAATGATAGCTTCATGTGTTCATCCAAATGGTATGTAATAGTGAATGGAGGTGAGGTTTTAGTCCTGCTGTCTCTACTCTATAATAGTAATGGGAAGTGAGGATTAAGCAGGGTTGGGTAGGTTACTTTTTAAATGTAATTTGTTACAGTTACAAGTTGCCTGCCCACACCAGTAACATAATCTAATTACTTTCAAATGAAGGCATTGGGGAGAAATAGGAATAGCCAATAACCAGACTATTAGTCCTGCTGTCGCTTTAATAGTAATGATAGGTGAGGTACTAGAACAGCTGTCTCTATAATAGTAATGATAGGTGAGGTACTAGAACAGCTGTCTCTATAATAGTAATGATAGGTGAGGTGTTAGTCCTGCTGTCTCTATAATAGTAATGATAGGTGAGGTATTAAAACAGCTGTCTCTATAATAGTAATGATAGGTGAGGTATTAGTCCTGCTGTCTCTATAATAGTAATGATAGGTGAGGTATTAGTCCTGCTGTCGCTTTAATAGTAATGATAGGTGAGGTACTAGAACAGCTGTCTCTATAATAGTAATGATAGGTGAGGTGTTAGTCCTGCTGTCGCTTTAATAGTAATGATAGGTGAGGTATTAGTCCTGCTGTCTCTATAATAGTAATGATAGGTGAGGTATTAAAACAGCTGTCTCTATAATAGTAATGATAGGTGAGGTATTAAAACAGCTGTCTCTATAATAGTAATGATAGGTGAGGTATTAGTCCTGCTGTCTCTATAATAGTAATAATAGGTGAGGTATTAAAACAGCTTTCTCTATAATAGTAATGATAGGTGAGGTATTAAAACAGCTGTCTCTATAATAGTAATGATAGGTGGGGTGTGTGTCATGCTTTCTCTATAATAGTAATGATAGGTGAGGTATTAGAATAGCTATTCCTATAATAGTAATGATAGGTGAGGTATTAGTCCTGCTGTCCCTATAATAATAATGATAGGTGAGGTACTAGAATAGCTATTCCTATAATAGTAATGATAGGTGAGGTATTAGAATAGCTATTCCTATAATAGTAATGATAGGTGAGGTATTAGAATAGCTATTCCTATAATAGTAATGATAGGTGAGGTATTAGAACTGCTGTCCCTACTGGATAATGGCAGAAACATCAACAGTGACTTCTCACCTTCATGTCACTCCACGGGTCCATGATTCCATCCTGTCCATATTGCTGTTTCTGCCCTTAAGGCCTTGATCTTTTTCTCCCATCTTCACACTTTGGACCTGTTCCCATATAATGAGGACATGCCTTGTCATCAAGGGTTAATGGCGGTCGAGAAGAACAACCTAGCGCTCACCCTGACACACAGTTGGCCCGCGTTCGCTCTGAAACCTCCCTACCTCCCTGAAAAAGCCAGGCAATTCCATCAGAGACCAAGTCCCGATTGACACACGATTCCCTTTGTAGTGCACTTCTTTTTACTGGGGTCCATAGGCCTCTGGTCAAAAGGTGGACACTTTGTTAGGAATAGAGTGTAATTAGGGACCAAGTAGGAATCTTTTTCCTCCCTCCGTAAAGCTGAGTCCATTCAGGCCCTGAATGAGGCAGGTAAATCCAATTCCAACGGGCAATGGGATTCGAGATGAGGAGCAAATTGCCCCAGATGTCGGTACTGGACTGGTCGGACCGACACCCCTCGCTCATGCTGGAAAAAGTTCAGCTCTCCCGGTGATACAAAAGAGGACATCGCTGTTATCTCTGCTGTTGGTCGTGTTTTTATAATTGATTTCACCCTCAGGCACAATGGAGAGGCAGTGAGGAAACGGCTGTCGTTGCTGCTCCTTTGTGTCATACCTTGATGAGGTCATCGGCTCAAGGTGGCCATTGATGACCTCAGCTTTCAACCACAAGGGCCTGAGCGCAGAAAGAAAATGGCCACCAGGAAGAGAAGACGGAGGATCATCCAAATCCCAAAACCATGGAAACGGTTCAGAAACAATACTACAGTTCTAAACACTTCAGTCCTGAAAGTTTATTCTTATGGTTATTCTTTCTACCTGCTGGCTAATAGCAATTGCCTGGTGTCCCAGTTCTCTATCAGTCCTTTATTATGAGAGGAGGATAGCTGTCCAGGACCTGGTTTGACTGGCCATGAAATATTATATTGTTGTTTAATCACACTTGGACTACTGCTAATAAGTACCTTGCACTTTGTCCAGCACATACCCAGTTTGTCTCCAACATAAATCTGGCAAGAAGTTTTGTTCACTTAAATATAACGATTGTAGTATAAAAACTATCTTAGCTGTGGGACACTCTGGAGGGGAGTGGCTGCTATTCAACTAAATGATTATAGAAATATAATGATTCTTGTTGTGAGATCTGGAAGCCAAACCACTACCTCTTTGCAGTGGGAATTATGGGAATCCTAATAAATACTAAATATAAGTGACATCAGTTTTTTTTGGAGAGCGGTTTTCCACAAAAGACTAAGGATTCACAGTATTTAAAAATTGGCAAGTTTCTGAATATCTATAAGAATATGGAAAATGGATAGTGAGAAATGGTTTCATGTATGGAACTCTATATACAGTACTCATTTTGTCCAGATGCAACACCTTACAAATGTGTTCCAGCAATGCATAAGGTAACTTTGCTATGATGAAGATAAGGGCAGCTCATGATTGAGGGGATCTCCTGTTATATTACATTCAAATGTTACCCTTGGTCGTAATGATCTTAACTCTATTACTCTTCACAGGAAGAAGAAGCGAAAGAGAGACAGAGATCCAGAAAGACAGACCGACACACTGACAGACAGCAAACTAAGAGATATTCTGTCTATCAACTCCCTGTCCATGAAAAAAACAGTTATAATTTAGACAGATTAACATTTCTGGACCATGTTTTTCTAGGCTCTGTTCAACTGGAGTTGAAGAGAAAGCAGGCAGTTTCTTTTACCCATCCTGCTATCCTGTAGTTCATAAGACACATCAGTCCCATGTTTTACTGGCAGGAAAGCATAAGGACTAATCAACAACAGCAATGGACCAGAAGAGAGGAAATCTTTTGATATGGCTCCCGATAAAGCTCTGTGGCTATGAATTAAATTACACTAAACTTATCAGTGAAAGTCCTCTGGCACCAATCTGTGGTCTGTCCAGTTTTGACTACAAATAGCGATTGGCCAATGGGGACAAATAATTAGCTTGAATTGAACTGACAGTGTCATTGGCCTGGATGTATTGGCTCCTGTGGGTTGTCTATCATGCTGGACTTTTTCTGGGCTCTGGATACTGTCTGGGGCCAATCTGGAGCAGACCTTTGAATGATGAAGGACCTAGGCTCTGCTGCTTTCCTAATGCATCCTCCCTTTTTAGACAGCCTGAAAGGTGAGAGTTCAACAAAAAAACATCATACTCCCACACTCTGTCTGTTGGAAACAATGATTGGAATCCTCACCTCTTACACATGTAAGTGAATATTCACATCGCCAAGCTAATTTTTCTCTGTGTGGCTCCCCTGTAGCGAGGCTGTCTCTCCTTCACTCTTCCCTTCATCATCTCTCCATTTCCCACTGTCTCTCTATCCTTCTTCCTGTCTCTCAATCTCCCCCACACTTTAAGAGACTCATTATTCCCAATGTTCTTCTGCTTCTTGATGCAACTGCTGTCCTAAGGGACATCCTGAGCATCATCCTGCTGTTACCAGGAAATGGAAGAAGTGCAAGAAGAATTAATGAGGCCAGTTGAATGTCAACAAACCTTGATACGGCCATGCTGCTGCAATCGCAACTCTATGCAGGTCACCGCAAAATAACTAGCTTTCTACTTAGCCTATAATCTAACCTAGCGGTGCTCGTGAGTCGTTGAATGAAATGAGCTCCCTTAGACATTTGAAGCAAAAAAAATAAAATTTCTACAACTGAAGGTTTGATTAAGTTCCAGAAATGCTGCTTTGTGAAATGTCCCTCCATCTGCTCTTGGGAAAATGGCATCCCAGTGAATATAAAAAAAATATAATAACCATAAAAATAACCATTTCATTATCTTTGTTAAGCTTAAGTAATGTTTGTTGCTTTGACAAAGTCATTTTAAACACAATTTAATCTAGTAACCTTATCATTAATGATGCATTGATTAAAAAAACACAATCTGTGGAAATTATGACTAAATTACCTTACTGAGAAATGAATATAAATTATGACAAACGCTGTTAATATAAGCTGTTAATATTCAAAGACTGTTGATTCAAGTAAAGTGGCAACCTACTCCCTACGCAGGTCTCTATGAATACTGGTTGGAAGGTATGAAAATAAAATGGAGATTTCCCAAACCTCTCCTTGCACCTAGTTTAGCTAACAAGATGTGTAATGTCTAGTTGACTGTTCAGGCGTGCCAGTTGAAAAACGAGAGGCTTTGGTAACCAGGTGCTTCTTGGGACGCAGGGTGGGTTTACCTCCTTTCTAGGTAGGATATACGTAGTGTAGGATCCATATGGTCACAAGGATGTAATCAAACATCAGAACATCATCATCCTTAAGAAACTACAGCGGTACATCTGCAGAATCCATCCCACAGCAACATGAGCCCAGTGTCTCTCTTCTATCTTTCCCCACTATTCTTACATTTCCAGAGTCCCTCAGAGTAGGGTCCTTAATACTGGATGAACTGTCCCAGTGTGTGTTGGACAGTACCCACTTGTACCAGTCTGCTGGACTATGTTGAATTTTCTCACAGAGTGCTGAACTATGTTGAACTATGCCGGAGTTTTGGACTGTGTTGAACAGAGTGCTAGAAGATGATTGGTAGTGTTGTGTTTGTTGGTGTAAAATATTCAAGATCAGTTTAAAGATGTATCCCTGTGTGTGTGTCTGTTTGTGTCTGTGTGTATGTGTCTGTTTGTGTGTGTGTGTGTGTGTGTGTGTGTGTGTGTGTCTGTTTGTGTCTGTGTGTGTATGTCTCTATGTCTGTGTGTATGTCAGTAGCAGTGAAGGCTAGTGCTTATGAAAGATTCAGGAAGATTGAAGACTCACGGACCACACTGAATGCACAGACAGAACAAGAACAGCTTGTTTAAATATAATCTAAGACAAATGTAAATGTTTTTGTTTAAAATGAAACATTTATTAAAGGCATATCTAAGTAAAGTATTAAGGGGAGTGAAACGCGTAGTTGCTTCCCAATGAAAGAAGTAGAAAGGAAAATGCTTGAAATGCAGAATCTCGATGGAGCTCTATTGAAACTATTAATGACTGATCTGACAATAGATGGTGTTTCGTTGATAACAGATTTTTTTTCTAAATGACAAAATGGTCAGATTACTTAGGATAATAAAGAAGTTGCTTTGGTAATTATAGTTTTGTACGTACACACGTGCACACTCATGTACATACACACGCACACGCACATTCACATGCACACGCACCATAACACACACATACGCAAATGCACATCTGTATAGAAATGACCCACTTGGCAGAGAGCCAACGGAACAAGCTAGCGGAGCAGAACAGCCAACAAATTACCGACCCATTGTGCCGTTTCCCCTTCAGCCAACTTTTCTCTGTCTTTAAATGGCTGTTGGGCAGATTTAGGTCGGATGTTTAACCCTTTAAATTACATTGGCAAGGGCAGAAAACTGGACATCCAATTACTGCATTGGACAAACAGATCTGGGACTAGGCCAGAGGTCTCAGTCCTCGTAACGAATACCAGGATTGTTTCATTTGATTGACACTGACAAAAAGTCGCTGTTTGATGAAAGACAATTGGGAGTTTAGGATCCAGTGTGAGTAGTCAGTTATTTAAACCACTCATCATGTGTCCTAAATGGTACCTCATTCTGCACCATAGTCTGAGCTGGGTCCTTATACCGCAGGGGGCTGGGGGCCATTTGGGGCGCAGCCTTTGTGTTCCACTGTGAGTTTAGGGAGTGGGGCAGCGTCTCCAACGGAGATGGAGATCTGGCAAATAACTTCATAAGGTAGGTATGCAATTCAAAATAGTAGAACAGAGTGTGAAACCCTTGGCTGGGCTGGCTGGTAATGATTGCATTAACACAATGTCTCCTGCTCTCGATCTGACAACATCAACACACACAAACATGTCACACACACACACACACACACACACACACACACAGATGAGGCCGACTCCCAGGTCCCCAAACAAACAACCAAATGAGGTTGTGCATCAGCAGTATTTTTACTTTTGTTGTTATCCTGGCTGACCACAAATACCAACTGGCACTATTTTCCAATAAAGTATCTAAATGTTCCCTTTGATGCATGAGAAAATGTGCAGAATTGCAGGAGATTAACTTGAAATGGAACATTCTTCTCCAGATATAAGTGGGGGACCCATGAATTGCTTTGCTGCAAGGTTGGGGACAGTAGACCCAATCTCACCTAGGAGCCCAGTGGGTTTGATCCACCCTGAACACACACACTCCCAGACATAAGTGATAATAAAGCATCAGGGACACCAAACCCAATCTAACCTAGGAGGTTCATCCTGAACACACACATGTGATAATAAACAGGTTATACCACACAATCCTACTGTGTACAGTCATTGATCAGTAAATACTGTAACCCTCCTTCCCTTGCTATCCTCCAAACTGCCAGCCAGAGCCATCCAACAAAATCATTTGGAACCAACCGTCAACACCTAACTACCAACACCTAACACCCACCAACAAGAAGAACAACCACCGCATAGATGAAATCAGACTCCCAACAAAGACATGGTCTGCTCCGCACAGCAGTAGGACCGTGAAAAGCCAAGTGCTTCTCGTCAGCCGTTCCCTTGAATGAATTGCATATAGAGTGACTGGGAGATAGCATTGTTTCTGGACGCCATAAAAAATCTATTTAAGGCTAATCTAATCTCCTTAATCTTCTTTTCCCTGCGAGCTGAACCGAGACAGAGAATGGTGATGGAAGATATTCTCCTATTCAGACTGGGCCGAAGATGCTCCCTCTCTTTGTGTCCTCATTGGTACACTATTCCATGTGTAGTGTATTACTGTAGAGCAGAGCATGTTAGTAGACCTCTGCACCCACAGGAAACTGGTCTAAAGTAGTGAACTACAGAGGGTATAGGGTATAGTTCAGGAGGCAGTATCTCTCGCTGCGGCAGCCTAGTAGGACTCAGGAAATTGTTGGGAACCTGGGATATTAAACTTCAATTTGCAAGCAAAGATAACAACCACACAATTGATGATTTATTTAGGGTGTTTTATTTAGAGTACATCATTCTTCCTGCAGCTTTGGCCCAAAAAAATAAAAATATAATAAACCAAAAGTGGGACATTGCTTGTCATGGGCCCAATGTTTTTTACTCCATCTTTTGGCAACTTCTGTCGCTTCATTTTAACAAAGGCCTGGCTGTTTCCATGACAATGTGAACAGTCAATAACAATTGCTGGCATGAAGTCTGGTACATCTCCCTATGACTACGACTTTGGGAACATTTTTATGGATCTCCCAAATGTGTCATCTACAGAGCATTTTTTATTGCATTACGTTATTGCATTATTGCTTCACTGTTTTGAATAAAAAATATACATTTCGTTGTTAATCTAATTTTAATCAATTTGTCTGAAAAAACAAATTTGCTAATAAAAATACATAATTTGAAGCTTTTAAATGGATTTCAACACACCAGTGCCATGTGAGGATGTAGTTAATTAACTACAAAGTCAGCTTTCAGTTCATTCAAATTATGACATATTTTCACTTATTTATTTGATTGTGGAGATGTAAATTTTAGTTTTACAAACAGAGTCAGACACATGGGCTAACATTTAGACAAAAAATACAACATGTATAATGACATACAAAGTATTTAACCATTCTGCGGGATGTTACTAAACTATATACAGCTCCGGAAACCACTGTAACCCATCTCTTTCTTTTCCAAAAAAGAAAGAACAGTTTTTAAATGGCATCTAAAATCAAATGTACTGGTATCCTATATTTGGTTATTTAGTTTAAATAAACAGTATATTTGTATATCTATACAGCTCTGGTAGAAAGGGGGGCAGGACGGGGGTTGAAAGGGGGCCAGGACGGGGGTAGAAAGGGGGCCAGGACGGGGGTAGAAAGGGGGCCAGGACGGGGTTAGAAAAAAAATCCAGCAATGTGGGCTTTATATTGACATAGCATTATTATGATGACAATAGGGCCACTCAACACAGCACACCTCAATATGTCCAGACTGCATGAATGACATTATAATATATCACCGTATAGACTCTGATTATAATGCCACAACACATTATGGGCCACACATTGTATAAGAAATGGATAAAAGGACAGAGGGAGTCCAAGAATCCCCCATCTAATCAAAACCCAGAAGGGCTCGCAGAATGAAAGGTATTCACCTTAACAGCCATGTTATTCACAAGTCAGTTTGGTAATTCCTCTCTTGACAGCACTGACAATGAACCAGTGGTGTCAAGAGGAATAGATGTCTACATAAAGGCTCAATCAACTCCACAGGATATCAGTCAACATGCCAGAGGCTCTCTGTGCACTCCCTTCTCGGTATAGGACACACACACACAACCACACACACATGCACACAACCACACACATGCACACAACCACACACACAGACTAAGTTGTCAAGACGCGCTATAGGCCAAGGCGCTGAAGGGGGAATGTCGATCCACAGTGACAGCATGCCATCTTTCTTCTACTAACGCCAAACCCTGGTCAGACTCTGCCCTTTCATACATACACAATGACAAGAGACAAACAGAGAGATTCAGTAACTGGTATGTTTGGAGTTGTATAATTAATGAACGGAGTGAGAGAAACATTAGCCTGTAAATTAGCATGTGTTGCTCTTTGCCCCAGGTCTCCACCTTCTTTTCCACCATCCTCCTCAGTCCCCATTACCTCTATCTACCTCACCATCATCCTCTGTCCCCATTACCTCTATCTACCTCCACCATCATCCTCTGTCCCCATTATCTCTATCTACCTCACCATCCTCCTCAGTCCCCATTACCTCTATCTACCTCACCATCATCCTCTGTCCCCATTACCTCTATCTACCTCCACCATCATCCTCTGTCCCCATTATCTCTATCTACCTCACCATCCTCCTCGGTCCCCATTACCTTTATGTACCTTCACCTTCCTCGTCTGTCCCCATTACCTCCATGTACCTCCACCATCCTCCTCTGTCCCCATTATCTCTATCTACCTCACCATCCTCCTCGGTCCCCATTACCTTTATGTACCTTCACCTTCCTCCTCTGTCCCCATTATCTCTATGTACCTTCACCTTCCTCCTCCTCCCATCCCAACTCATTGTCTACCTGCAACTGTAGTGAAGTTAATAGGCTATGTGTAGATCCTCTGAGGTGAATGAAGGACATGGTAATAATCCCTGTGCTCACTTTATCTATTTTCTGCAGTTTTTCAATTTTGTATTTCTGAGATTTGAAATTGTAAAGAAAAGCAAAATGAACAGCAAATGAACTTTCAACCCCCATCCAACTCCAACCCTGGCAACAGCCCCTACTGAGAATCCCATTAATTCACTGACGCACAGTAAAGTGCACATACACATGTACACACACACACACACACACACACATTGTAACCCTGACACACAGAATTCATTACCTCCAATGGAAAAGTCATTAGATTAGATTTGCCTTTCAAGATCACTTTTTCTCAGGATCCAGACTTTAGGTATTAATTACTCTTTAATTAATGAAGCTACAATATCCACTCCACCTTCCTCTCCCCATCACCACTCTCCCCTCCACCTTCCTCCTCTCCCCTCCACCTTCCTCCTCTCCCCTCCACCTTCCTCCTCTCCCCATCACCACTCTCCCCTCCACCTTCCTCCTCTCCCCTCCACCTTCCTCCTCTCCCCATCACCACTCTCCCCTCCACCTTCCTCCTCTCCCCTCCACCTT
>JACXGJ010008090.1:0-28440 GCA_016801105.1 Esox niger | reverse complement strand
GAGAGAGAGAGAGAGAGAGAGAGAGAGACAGAGAGAGTGTATCTATAATATGAATAAGAATGTGTGGGAAAGAAGTCTAACATCACATGAGTTGCACATTGCGCAAATATAACATTCCTCTCTTTGTAAAAGTATTATTGTTTGTAACAGTCCTGTTATCTGTCCTCTCTCATCCCAGACAAGAAAATGACTCACCATTGCACCAAGTTTTCCGGCCACTGGAAGGTATGTGGGAATATCTTAGTGTGCGAATGTCGGCACAATGCTGCGTCCATCATCTGAAGGCCCTGTTTCAAAACTTTAATAATACCATCTATACTTGGAGGAAGAGAGTGGAAGGAACATTATGTTTTTAAATTAGTAGAGCATGACCTGCTCTGTACCAGAGGTTGGTGAAACAAACAAGCCTCTGGCATCAGTATAACACCCTGCACTCCGGACACGCTGTTTATCATAGGAGCATGTTCTGTCATAACAGCAGGCTAAGGTCTAGACTATCTTTCTGTTCCCACTAAACAAACTACTGTCTGCTTCAATTTAGACAAATCACAGACCGCATTGCATTAACATGGTCTCATAGGATTGATCCGTTTAATCTGGTTCCCATAGTAACATGTACTTCTACAGACAAAGTGTAAACTCTCCGAGCTCACTGAATCGCAGCTTTAACCCATCAAGGTAGGTTGAATTTGTAGCTCAGCTGTATCTCTCTGTCCCTCTCAGATCATTGTCTTCGACGAGGAGTGTTTCCAAGGCCGTCGCCATGAATTCACCTCGGAGTGCTGCAACGTGATGGAGTTTGGTTTTGAGACTGTCCGCTCCCTCAGGGTTGAGAGTGGAGCGTGAGTACTCACACAAACACACTTATACAGTGTGGTCACACTCAATGGTTTCAGACGTTAAAACCGTTATTCAGAAAAGACGTCTTTCCATTCAACCCCTCTCCTTCTCTCTCCTATAGTTGGGTTGGCTATGAGCATGCTTCCTACCAGGGCCAGCAGTTTGTGCTGGAGAGAGGAGAGTACCCCCAGTGCGACGCTTTCGGAGGTAGCAATGCTTATCACATTGAGAGGCTGACTTCCTTCAGGCCCATTGCCTGTGCTGTGAGTAACCAAACAATCACTCTATCCCTAATTCTATTCCTGTCTGTTTATAACATTTTATTTTCTGCACTCATCCTTTTGGCTGACATCCTCTTCACTGTGCCCTCCCCTCCAGAACCACAGGGAGTGCCGTATGACCATATTTGAGCGTGAGAACTTCCTGGGTCGTAAGGGCGAGCTGAGTGACGACTACCCCTCCCTTCAGGCCATGGGCTGGTGCAACAATGAGGTCGGCTCTCTCAGGGTCCAGTCAGGAGCGTGAGTAGTCATCCCGTAACACAGTCAACCTCTCTCTCTCTCTGCTACACCCACTCTGAAGACCACCCTTACACCCCCTCTCCAATGTCTCACTGACATCTCTCTCTGGCTCTTTTGCTCTTTTCAGTTTTGTGTGCTACCAATACCCCGGATACCGTGGCTACCAGTACATCATGGAGTGTGACCGTCACTGCGGCGAGTATAAGCACTTCAGGGAGTTCGGCTCCCATTCCCAGACCCCTCAGATCCAGTCCATCCGCCGCATTCAGCAGTAACCTCTCACTCCTGTATCCCAAAGCTCACCTCCACTGCTACAATGCTGAATAAACTGTCTTTCTAAAACCTCACTGACCTCCCGTCTATGCTTCTGCCTCTTTGAATGCATGTGAAATGTAGGTGAGCTTGTACAACTAGACACATAAACCCGTTATCCAAGGCGATTTATTCAGAAAACATTATTTACTCTGGCCGGCAGGCGGCGCTATGTCTCCATATCAATTATCGTAAAAACCGTGCCAGTGTTCTCTCTATTGACAAAATATAATAAAAGCTGTTCAAATATAACGGTATTATGACGCACATTGCAGGGTAGGATCCCACACCTCATACGGATTATACGGTGACAAGCTTATAAGGGGCAGGTCGACAGTGGAAGTCCAGAGTGGTCTGACTCCCGTTGATTTGGGATAGACAGTTAAAGTCATCAGTTTTCCAGTGTTTTCATTATGATTTGGTTTTGCTTTAATAAAATGTTGTCAAAAACAAATAAATCGAATACATTTTTTAAAACCCTACATTCATCAGTAACTGGTAGCTTAGAAACAGTTACAAGTTGTTGAAAGTGTATTGGACATTGATTATGATCAGTAAATATAAATATGGAAAGTACATACAGTCACAATTTGAACAGAAATGTTCAAAGGTAGATGTATTGCCCACAGTAATGTGATTTCAAGAATCACAGAAAGGAATGAACTGTCTGTTGATTCAGAGAGTGTCGTTTGGGTGGATCAAGGTAGTTTCTATTTATTCATGTAAAAATTATAAAAAGGTATTGTGCTGATCTTTTAAAAATCATATTATGTCATTTTAGTTTCCTGTTAAATTGTTAAAAAATTAAACATATTGCTAAACAGAAATGAAATTAGTTAATTTGTTTTTTATTGTCTTGAAATTGCAATATTATACAATTTATTACAGTCTTGTAGTTCCGTTTCCATGAGAGGTCTGGATCCATTACCTGTTTTCTAAGCTGCTCAGTCGCGGTGGGAGGAAGTTGGGCTTTCACGTCAAGGCAACTTGTTTCTGAGAATACAAAGCATTGCACACAGGACACACAGCCAACGAAATTGAGTAAAGTTGATTGTCTTCACTCGGACTCAAAGGCGATAACAAGAAGAAAGCTGTGCCTCTTTGAGGAACGTAAACAAATCGGATATTAAACATTCTCCCGCGTCCTCAGGTTGTGTCCAATCAACACACCGCGGCGCGTGTGGATTCCTACGGGCTGGCTAGAGGAAAGCGTCTGGAGGAGCGTGTACAAGGACTGTAGGAGGAAAAGAAACGTTGGATGGTCGCAACACTATTTACCGAGAAAGAACATGTAGCTGATTTTACAAGAAGTCAACGTTATTTGTGCTTAGGCTGTTCGTTTAGTTGTCTGTAGGACCGATCGGTAGGAAGCTGTTAGTCGCCCAAAACAGTCAACGTTCAGTTAGAGCCATAGTCGCGAGGGACCGTGCAAGGTTAACAAGCTAACGTTAGCTAGCCAATTTCCTCCTTCCAACGCCCCCTCCCCCTTCCACCATCACATCTAGCGAGCCACACTAGTGACTACCGGAGAGCCCATAACACTGGGGTGAAAATGAATGATTAAAGTAAATTCTGTGCGATTTCGTCGGTCTCTTGGAATGACGTGGATTTGGTGGAAGATGATGATTTGTTAGTTATCTAATGTATTTATCGTTGGTTTACTGGATGAGTGATATAGTGGTCGATAGCTAGTACTCGCAAGCTACCTATGCAAGCTAAATAGATTATCGAGCTAGCTCAAATTTAGCTAGCTACTGGTTAGCTTCTTGCTAACTTATCACCAAGTTACTAGCAACGTTTTGCACAGCGGCTACAGTAGTAACAAATCACCTCACTTGTCCAACACGGACATTGATAATCAAGTTGGCTGATTTTTTTAGGCTGTTCCATTGAATTATATATTCAAAGTAACTAGTGATTGTTAATGCCAACAATTTTCAATTGATTGTTTCTAGCTAGATGCTCTAGTTGTCGCCCACGTTAGCTTGCTAGAATATTGTTTTGTAGCTAGCTAGCAAATTGTTTCTGCATAATTCGCGTACCCGATATTCAACTAGCAACCTGCATTTATGTTGCGTTCGACTATTGATGTCCTCTCTAATGAAGAACATTGTAGCCAGACAGGAAGCCGACGTCGGATGGTATGAAAACAACGCTGTGTGTGAGCCAATCTGAATGGAAGACAATTGTTTAGAGTTTTGGTGAAAACGTTTGAACCTATCGTATTTACTAGTACATGGACTATTCATACGTCGTCAGCTTTTACATGATACGGGCGAGCTGGCTTGCTCTTGTTGTTTTATTTTTCTACCCCGTCTAGTTTTACGGAATGTATTTTTCGGGTGACAATTTGATAGAATTGGCGCAACCAATATTTGTCCACGCTTAATCCTATTTTTATTTGAGGCGACAAGCCACTGTTAGGAAGCTTGAACCATACGTCTTGCTGGAGTCACATGTAACGCAATATTAAACATTTACCTTGCCCAACATAAAACGTATCTATCTTGGAGCGGCGGGACTTGACCGATTTTAACAATCTGGCTTGTTAAAACCACTTCTAGCAGGTGGGCCATCTAAATAAGTAGCTCCCTTGAAGGGGGTGGGGGGCAAAAACGAAATCTGTAATCAATCGTGTCTGGCCATATCTGCAGTTATTTTTAACTGCTTTCATTCGTAATCCATGAAACCACCACAGTTTTTTTTGCACCAAACGGAACCCTGCCGACGGACACACATCTGATATCCATCTAGTGAGTTATCTTCACCGAGTTCTTTTTTTCTGTCACAATGGTTTTGTTTTGAGGGACGGTGTGCCGAACCTACAGAGGAAGAAAACGACACTTCATTCGATGGTCACCCATGTCGTCCGCATAGTTGCCTCGGTCGTCTTGGCTGGATCTACACTCTGACCATTTTCGGTGGACATTATTTCTTTTTGTTTTTCAACAACAACAGAAAACATTCCCACGGCTGGTTTTGTATAGACGCGGACGACCCAGGGTTGAAGATGGCGGACCTCGAAGCAGTTCTCGCCGATGTCAGCTATTTGATGGCGATGGAGAAGAGCAAATCTACTCCAGCGGCCCGTGCAAGCAAGAAAATCATACTGCCTGAACCCAGGTACATATTACTGGTCACCCGCTTGATATGTTGTGCCTTGGTCAGTGTTTGTGTGCCTGTCAAACTGATGTATGTGTGTATGGCCATATAGGGAGATGGAAGCCATATCTCATTGAAACCTGTCAGTTCCAGTAGCTTGCTAATCGAAAACTATTTGTCAACTGTCTACAGTATGCGACTTCGGGTCCTCTACCATCTGAGGCCCCAGCCCTAAAATCCACATTAGGCCAATTTGCATGTGACACAATGCCATCGAGATTATTTTAATCAGGCTATAACGATTGGTTCTGAAGACCAGACCAAGAATCATTCCCGTTAATACGGTACCAACCCTTTCATCCCCACCACCTCTGTCCGGTAGATTCATTATTTAAAATGCGAAGAATGTAAATAGGCTATGTTATTGTCATTGCGTTAATGTTAGGCTTATTTGTTTTGGATATAATGACGCGAAGAAAGAAATGGATGGAGCAGTTCTGTCTTCTTTATTCATCCACCCATGCATCCATTCATTTACATCCGCATTGCCCTCCCGCATTGCTCTCAAACGTCTTAATCTTCTCAGTATATATATGATCGCTATTTATAAACGCACCGTTTTTATAAATGCGAGTTAATTTTAATGGATGTTTTGGAGAGTGTGATGTGTGCGATTCAAGGCCTTTGATGCAGCCATAGCAACATCAGGTGTCAGTGTGAAGCCTGTGTCTGTATCATCTCAGACAAAAGATGGTTTACCTCTGTAATGTTTAGCTGACCCTGTTGTCTGTGCCCACATTTAGGACATTGATTTTGTCAGAAAAATATCTACTTGGCCTGTATACAATTAAAAGTACTCTTACTAAAAAAAACACAATTTTACCCTTTCAGATGAAACTATGCCTTCCTCTGAAAAACCTGCACATACCAGTTCAGCTTATAGCTGGACATTTTAATTCTTGTCAGTTAGGGTTTGAGTGTTACGTCTGTTAGTCAGGCTAAGGGAAAGAGGATGTGGTAGAGGGTTGGTGATGCTATTGCTTGTTTTGTCGGTGTAGAATTGACATCTGTTTCTTTCTTGCTGTACATCTCTCTAGATATAAATGTAAAACAAACAGCCAAA
Organism: Esox niger; assembly: GCA_016801105.1. Taxonomy (NCBI): domain Eukaryota; kingdom Metazoa; phylum Chordata; class Actinopteri; order Esociformes; family Esocidae; genus Esox; species Esox niger. Next base: position 22,542 of record JACXGJ010008090.1, on the reverse strand, counting down.
TGGGTGTTGATATTGTTGAAAGTGTGTTCATCTTAGCAAGTGTATGACTTAACAAGTGTACCAGATTCATGCGATATTACGTTTAAGTTTAGGGCCGTAGTATAGGCACAACAGTGAGTGCCGCAGGGACAACAGATAAGTGTTGCTAGTCTTGTTGCATTTTTTTTGTTGCTCACTAACCAATCTTTTTAACCACTTAAAAACAATTAGGATGTTTTTCAAGGCATCAAATGATGTGATCAACAGTAAATTCCAAACATGTGTACAGGGAAGGTAATATTTAACTGAAAATGTAACTGGATGCATCTCTACTGATATAATATCCAATGCCCTTTAAACCCTTTCCATATGTTCTTTCATGTGCAGTAAGTACAGTTTGTTGTTTCTAAATGTTGGTCAGTATTTATTTTTTCAGACGCTTTTTTGCATGGGTTGATAAACCAAACCATTCGAACCTCAACCATTTGGCTGCTTGGGAATAAGTAATCAAACAATGTAAATCTGAGTTGTAAAATTTAACACAAAATTTGTTTTCCTCAGCGTCATTAGGAAATAATTTACATCTGTCTCTGATTGGCCTGATCACACCACTCCTGTTCCAGAAGCAACATGTTTTTAAACCAGTCGTGAGTTAAAGGTCAAGGTCATAGCTCAATGAGTCAAATTGATTTCATACCTGAGTTGCTTAGCCTCTGAGGATTATGGAGAAATCCTTCTCATCTAGGTCCTGTTCCTCTGTTAGTAGGGCATACAGCTTTTAACAGCAGGTTTGTAGGTTTCTGTCTGATTGGGTATATGGAAAAACTGTTATGCACTCACTGCTGTTAAATTATTTGCAATTGAAAATCAGTGTGGTCATCGTCCTAAAAAAAGTGCTGTTCAAATGTGTTTATATAGACAGGTTTCTGTCAAACTGGATTAAAAGAAACCTAAATAAGTTTTATGAAGGACAACAACAGCAAATAAGTTAGCTAGATATATACTTTTCAGTTATCTTTGACTAGGACAAGCTATTTAACATCCATAGTGTTTAGGACATTTTTGTACAACATGCAATGTACATAACCTGTGATTAGTTTCTTCATTTTCAGCATCCAAGTTTATCCAGTGTTGCGGTACCGGCCATTAAGGTTTCGATATGATGAATAATATCATATTTTAGCTTCAGAAAGCTTGCTCATATACCACATTTCTTCCGCTTGTTTTGGGATGAAATACTTTAGAATTTTACAGAAGCAATGGTTGATTTCTTGATAATTATGTATTCCAGTTGTGATTCTTCAGGAAAATGTGCTAAAATGTATTTCTCGTACATGGCAGTACAGTTGTTTTGATACAAGAGTAAGTGTTAAAAAAGTGATATGCAATTTGAGTGATTTGTTAAATGCTCCACTAAATATACTAACTTCATCCGGTGCCCTGAAATGTGTTATGGAATATTTCAGAAAGGAAGTTATTTCGTTCTGTATACACTTGTCTACATTCATTAATTCAATTGTTTTACTATTGACAAATATATTTTAAAATTGGGGGTGGCCCTGGCTGTTTGGTCAATGAACAGGTCTAAAGAGCAGCGTACAACCCGTTTAGATAAATGTTCTTCTTCATGCTGATCTTTTGCAGCCAGAATCTCTGAAATTGTATATACCTATCAGTGTTAAAACCTACCTCCAAGACCTTCATTGGTAGAATCAGATGTGTAACTACTTGGCCGGCACCTAAGCTTTTCAGAGAAAGCTACAGCTACTTTTGTTTCTGATAAGAAAATTAGCATAGCCAGATACTTCTCCTTAAGTCACGTTTGAGCATTTACAAATAAACAAAGTTACTTCTGTGAAAGTGGCTATATGTGTTCTGTCCACTGGCTTCAGCTACTTCCTTGTCTTCTCTCTGTCTCAACTCAATCAGACCCTGTTAACTACCTGTGTTGTGAAAGTGAAACTGATAGTAGGCATGCCGTTGGTTTCCCCATGTGCTGGGCAAGTCATCCGTCTCCATATTAATGGGACTGTTTATCCATCAGTTTTATTCTGATTATTGTTACTGCGGGGTCTTAGTTGTTTTTCTTAACTCAGTCTGACACACTCATGTCTTTTGTATCCCTGCACGCAATTTAAAGTTGCATCTTTATACTTTTCTGAGACCACAGAGAACCAGGACATGTATAGAAACACTTTACATTTGTACATTTTATGAATACTTAAATGTTTTGAGGACCTCACGAATAACAGATGTACATTTCACTGTTATCGTCCATTAAAGTTGGTTTGAAACAAAGACAGTTTAAAGTGGAAGTGATACAGTATTTTGAATTTTTATGATCAAGTTAGGTTCATTTCCATGCTGTTGATATGAGCAAGCTGTGTACCAATTGTGCTAAGCTAATGATGTTCTAACTCCAGTAATCTCCAAACTGCATTCAAAGACATGCTATCTATAAGTTTGTTTCAAATCCTATGAAACATGTCAATAACCCTTTAATTTCTCATTTGTCAAACTGGATCTGATGTAGATCTGTGCAGTGTGTACTGTGCAGACAGGCCTGAGACTTGAATGGAAAGATCACCTTGTCAAATTGGAAGCTCTTCAGAGACCAGTCACTGTGTAGCTTCTGCTGCTGGCAGTTGTGTGGGTGTGCTTTTTCGGTGCATTTAGCTTTAGCATAGACTTGAATTTAATTACTGAGGAGGGTATACAGCATTCTTCTGTGTTGTGAGGGTGGTGGTGGAGTTTGCTTTAACAATGGTTAAAGTAATAAGCTATACTGTACACTGCAGTGTGTGTGGGTGAAGCCAGGATTAACATACAGCAGGCATTAATGCAGCAGATTGACAGAAAGCATTAATAACATCAGGCCAGGGTCGGGAGGGACAGCAACATCACAACAGTTGTGGGCTGCGCCATATGCTAGACCTTACTAATATAAGCTGCTAAAATTGGACATAGTAACAGTTTGAGCCGACTACAACCTCACCATCCCAAAAATACTAATTAGAGCTGACACGACTGATCCCTGCCTGGGTTTGGAAGCCTTTATGGAAATTATCTTTTTTAATTTGATGAGGATTTAAAAGATTATCACTTTGAAAATCTGTGTGATCTCTTAAAATTGGCTATGATAATAATCCAGAGGGACACAGACTTTTGGCCGGTCCTAACATATACCATACCATACCGTGTTTTAGGCTTTTGGTTAAGGTTAGGGTTAGAATTGAGTTTAAGATTAGAGTTAGGGTTAGTCTTAAAAGTTTGGCAATTTATTTAAGGTTAGGGAAAATCATTTATGGTAAGGGGCTAGTACTTAGTGAAAGAGTGCAACATTTCCGGTCCTTACTTTGGCTGGTGTGCATGTGTGCGTCGAGTGCTGAGAGCCTGTGTGATGTGAGCTGTTAAATGTCTTGTAAAGGCGGTTGAAAACAGTGGAGTCAATAAATAAAGCCTGTTTGTTCTTGGAACTGACTGTGTGTGATTGGAGCTGTTTATGTGTGGTTTTAGGATTTGTGTTACAACTTGAGAGAAGTGTTTCTGTGGTTTTGGTGTAATGTGTTTTTTAGTTTTTAGAGGTGTGTGTCTTTGGAGCTGACGGTGTGACACTGGAGATAGCGCAGCACTGCCACATTCTGGTCTGAGGCTTTGCCTGCTGGCAGCGGGGTGAGATTTTGTCACCAGCACTGTAAGCTATAGAGAGGAGAGATGTGATGGGGGAGGGTAGAGTGAGGGAGGGGTGCTAGTATTGCTTAAGAGAGATTACCAGGAGAAATTATTTCTTTGTGCAACAGCGTTAGCGTGAATAAAAGGATGAGGAAGGATGACCTACAGGTCATTCCACTGTAGGTTGAGTTTGACGGTTTAACACTTCTCCCTTGTAATTGACTGGTCCATTACCTAGTTCTCTATGCCTATTCCAAAGAAAACCCTCAAAAATGACAGTAGGCCTGTTCTTGGAACCAAAAGGCACGTTGACGCTGGCCAGTTTGGAGACTACCTACTTTATATGCTTTCATTAAAATGTGAAGCTATGGTATTTAGTAACAGCTAAGAGATAAAAATTGGTAACGTCGGTAATAAAAATAGTTGGCCACTAATGCCTCTGTCGATAAGTTGGGTCTAAAAGAAACGTAGTTAAAAACGTTTGAAAGATTGCAAAGGCTTAGATGGCGGAGGACACATAGGGGAAGTCACATGACCACAAGTATGGGACCACGTTGCGTTGAAGAATTAAACCAAAATTTTGTTGCAAAATTTGCAAAGCAGAACTCTCATGACACGGGAGCACAACTAATATATCAGCATTTAAAGGGAAATCGTTATAACCTTGGTGACAGAAGATGAATATTTCAGATTGGTTAATTTTGTTTGTATATATAGACAGTTTTTAATTGCGAAATAATTAAACTTGAATGCATGGCTGCGTTAATGTTAGTGTCAAGTTTTTCATGACTGGTGATCTACTTAAGTATGTTGAGGTTGGGTATAGTTGAGCCACTGCAGCTAGCAAAGCATTCACAATGGATGAATTAACCCATTGGTGTCAAATTTGGTGACTTATATTTCTCCACAATAGAAACGTTGATGTATTTAAATGCATTACAGTTCTCATTAAACTTTACTTTATCTGTCAAGTCTCAACCAGTCTACCATGGAATGCTTTTCCAACAGTATACCGAACCTACAGTTTGGTATGTATTATAGCTTTTGTCTACGCTCGTTTTAATGAATGGTTCTCCCAAACCTATATTCTGTTGAAGCCATTTTTTGTTCAGTTAGCGTTGGTTTATTGTAGGCTCTAATAGATGATTTGATCATTTTTAATATTGGTGCTATGACTTGAGGTTTTTTCAGTGTTCACTGATGGGCTATGCATGCAGTTGCCTTTTTTCGTATGTTAGGTATTCCCAGTCACATTTGGTATGTTTACACACACAGTGAGGAGTCCAGCGCCACTCATGTAACACTCATCAGGTGACTTAAGCCACATTTCCACCAAAAATACCCGGAACGTTTAGTCCCAGAAACTGACTTTTCAAGGCGCTCTAGGTTTCCTTAAGTCCGTGTGTTTCCACCACGGTCTTAAGTCCTTATTCCTCTGGCGTATGCTCTCTTCCGTAATGTTCTTCTGTTTTTGTAAGCAAAATAAGCTCCTTTAACTTTTCTCTGCTGAGGACATTTAAAAATACCACCCCCTCTTTTTGCAGCCCTTGGAGGAATTTTGAAAACCGTAAAGAAAAATCATGTTTGAATTTTTACAGTTAGTATTGGAATCAACAAAATCGTATATCCGGGTCTATGAAAGCTGTTGTGATGTTTTTCTATGTGTTGCTGCTGGTGTGCTGATGTTTGAGCTATAAAAACCTTTCTGATACCTATTCCAGAAATATCAAAGAAGTGAAAACTTCTATAAAACCTAGTGTTCAAAGGGTTACCACATTTAATTACACAGCAGCAAACATGCTGAATCCCAGAAGAGATGAGCAGAGTGGGAAAATGGTACGGTGTTCAATATTTTAAAATCGCCCAGATTTGTGAACTAGCATCAGACCTAGTTTGCTTTTAATGTTTTTGTTAGTAAGTTCATCTGCGGCCCCCTGATGACCAGTATGTAATATCTTTGGCCCCCACCCCCATCCGGGTTGCCCGTCCCTGGTGTAGCCTTTATGCTTCTAATCGACCAATCAGAAATGTTCAGCACTGCAAGCCCCGCCACAAAAGTTCTGGTACTCTGGGAAAGTCGTACCCCCCCGAGCAGGGACTGTTTTGAGGGTAAAATGTACTTTCTGGTTCAAGACCCTGGTTCCTGTAATGAAAACGCAGTGAGTTCCTCGAAAGGTTCCTAGTTCCTGTGTAAAATTCCTCCGGTGGAAATGCGGCTTTAGTTGCACCATGGAATTTTACCGTTTGCCAACTTGATAGTTGAACTGTACGATTTGCAGTATTTCCTTTAAAACAATTATGGAATGTTTATATGATTATTTTCTGAAGAGAGAACGCACTATTTTCTCGTAAGTGTACAACTTTTATTGTCCTGTTCAGCTCAGTTTGTAGAGCCATGGGCTTGCTGCGCCATGGTAGTGGGTTTGAGTAGTAGGTTTGATTCACACTGGGAGCCCGGATAAGAAAGTATTAAAATATATCCACTCACTACTATAAGTCACTTGTCTGCAAAATTACTTAAATCCCAAATAATCCTGTGTAAAAGCAGAGAACAATTTATGTAGACCCAGTATTTGTGTTTTGGCTATGTTATGTGTGAAGATGCAGGATTCATGACTAAGGATGCACGGATAAGACAATAGTTGGCCCCAATCGGCCAATGTTTATTAATTTTTCTACCTGTGTACCCTGTTGAAAAAATAAAATCTTATTTCTACAAATGCAAATTCTATCATACAAAGTCTTTCTACAGTGCCTTGCAAATGTTTTCACCCCCCTTGGGTTTTTACCTATTTTGTTGCATTACAGCCTTTAGTTCAATGTTTTTTTAATAAGAATTTTATGTGATCAGAACACAATCTTAAATTGGAGAAGTGAAATGAGAAAAATATATACATAACCTTTTTAGAAATAAAAAAACAGAAAATTGGCATGTGCATATGTATTCACCCTCTTTGTTAGGAAGCCTATTAAAAGCTATGGTGCAACCAGTTACCTTCAGAAGTCACATAATTAGTTAAATGATCTCCACCTGTGTGCAATCTAAGTGTCACATGACCTGTAAGTACATATACACACCTTTTTTGAAAGGCCACAAAGGCTGCAACACTTAAGAGGCACCATTAACCAAACATTTCCATGAAGACCAAGGAACTCTCCAAACAAGTAAGGGACAACGTTGTTGAGAAGTACAAGTCAGGGTTAGGTTATAAAATAAATCTAAATCTTTGATGATCCCCTGGAGCACTATCAAATCTATCATAACCAAATGGAAAGAACATGGCACAACAGCAAACCTCCCAAGTGACGGCTGCTCACCAAAACTCACGGACCGGGCAAGGAGGGCATTCATTGGGGTGGCAGCAGAGAGAACGAAGGGTAACCCTGGAGGAGCTGCAGAGTTCCACTGCAGAGACTGTAGTATCTGTACATAGGACGCCAATAAGCCATACACTCCATAGAGTTGGGCTTCATGGCAGCGGCCCGAAGAAAGACATTACTTTCAGCAAAAAACAAAATGGCATGCTTTGAGTTTGCAAAAAGGCATGTGGGAGACTCCCAAAATGTATGTAGGAAGGTGCTCTGTTCTGATGAGACTAAAATCGAACTTTTCGGTCATCAAAGAAAACACAATGTCTGGCACAAACCCAACACATCACATCCCCCAAAGAACACCATCCCCACGGTGAAACATGGTGGTGGCAGCGTCATGCTGTAGGGATATTGTTCCGCAGCCGAAACTGGTCAGAGTTGAGGGAAAGACGGATGATGCTAAATACAGGGATATTCTTGAGCAAAACCTGTACCACTCCATCCTAGATTTGAAACTAGGATGGAGGTTCACCTTCCAGCAGGACAATGACCCCAAACACGCTGCTAAAGCAACACTTGAGTGGTTTAAGGGGAACCCATCCACAACCGCCCAACCATTAATAGAGTAAAATTCTGTAGCCTGACCCTACAACTTCATATTTAGAAAATGCGCTGCCCCATAAGATTAATTTTCCAGACGATAAAATTATTCTCTCCCAATACGTTCACTTTGTCAAGAAATGTGTGCAAGTAAATTTGTCATATTATATGAATTGTTTTGTAAACATGTTTGTGCTAAATAACATTACCTGGCAATTATTTGGTTATGGCATAAATTACCATTTCTACTCAAATACATAATCTGATGAAAGAATCGAAAACAATAGGTCACATTGTTTTGGGACTATCGAGAAAGTTAGCGATGCTTTTAGTTACGTGAGTGATACGTCGAAAACCAAGCATTATCTACTTGGGGAATTTTGAGCGTAGGAAGTAGCATTATTTTTAGATCAACCGTCACAATGTATGAAAGAGGTATGTGTTGGAAGCTAAAATATGAAATACTCTGAGGCATTCTATTGTCTAGTTCTGACAGGTAAGAGATTCAAACCAATGGAATTGTTACACCTAACCTTGTCACTTAACATAAAATCTGCCTGTAACCCACCCGAGATATTTTATGGCCCTTAAGCCGCTTGCGGAATGTGAGTCATCGCATGCATCACTAGCAGGCAGTTGGAGGTAATTTCAGGTTAAAGAGCATGCATTTTGTTTTACTTGAATTAGATGGTTAGAGATCAAGGAAGGTGTGTAGCTGTGTACATTGTGGTCTGCTTGAAAGCAAAAAATCACTGGTAGTAAAGTCCAATATTATTGCTGTAGTCTAAGAATAAAGTCTGCTGGAGAATCAAGCCCTGAGGAGTTACTTAAGGGAAGACATTTCCAAACCATGTTTTTCTGAGATCACAAGTTTGTGCAGTCTAATGATTAGGATGACATGGTTGACAGAGTCAAAAGTATGCTGTCTATAGCAGATTCCTCAGAGAGAATATGGTAGAACTCAAAATGGTGGGTTGTCTGTTTACCAGGCATTCAAAAATGTTAGACAGACAGAAGAAATCGGCTGATAACCATTTAGGAATGGCTTGTTTTATCCTTTGAAAAGGGGAATGACAGCTGCAGCTTTCCAATCTAGGGGAATAGGCTTGCAATAAGTGTTGAGATAAGAGGTTTAGCTTCAGGAAGTAAAGGTCTTAGATCATTGAGTCTAACCCACTTGCAAATGTCCAAATTTTAGAGTTCCTCATTCATCTGAATGAGATGAAGAAATAGGGTGCGGTTGGGGGGGGAGTACATGGAACAGGAAGAGTAGCAGCTGTGCTTGGAGCGGGAGTAGGTGTAGGTGATTTTTATGCATGGCCAGCCATAACAAAGTAGTTACGGAAGCTTTAAATCTTTCTGGCTTTGTCCACGATATGTGCTATAGGCTGCAGGTCTTTTTCTGCCCCAAAAACTTTGCAGTGTCATAGCTCTTTTTTGGGGGTTTGAGACACAAGTCAACAGTGATCTGCCATAACATGATGGCCACCTGCCTAATATTGTGTAGGTCCCCCTCATGCCACCTAAACAGCTTTGACCTGTCGGCACTAGACCTCGAAGGTGTCCTGTGGCATCTGGCACCAAGACATTAGCAGGAGATCCTTCAAGTCCTGTAAGTTGCGAGGTGGGGCCTCCATGGATCGGCCCTGTTTGTCCAGTACATCCCACAGATGCTCGATTGGATTGAAATCTGGGGATTTTTTTAGGCCAAGTCAACACCATGAACCTGTTGTTGTGTTCCTCAAACCATTCCCGAACCGTTTTTGCTTTGTGGCAGGGCACATTATCCTGCTGAAAGAGGCCAATGCCATCCTCTGTACTCCAGGTAAGCAACGCACAGGTACCTGGCCATTCACATGATGTGAAAGAAAATGTGATTAATCAGATAAGTCTACCTTCCAATGCTCCCTGGTCCTGTTTTCCGCTTTCCCTTTTTTGGACCACTTGATAAGTACTGACCACTGCAGACTGGGTACACCCCACAAAGGCTGCAGTTTTGGAGATGCTCTGACCCTGTCGTCTAGCCATCACAATTTGACCCTCAGATCCGTACACTTGCCCGTTTTTCCTGCTTCTACACAACTTTGAGGACATTGTTCACTTGCTGCCAAATATATCCCACCCGCTGACAGGTGCCATGTTAACAAGATTATCAGTGTTATTCCCTTCACCTGTCATTGGTCAATGTTATGGCTGATCAGTGTATATATCCTCATTATAATGTTTCTTGCTGATATAGTGGTTGAAATCATGACAAATGAAAGCACTATTAGGACTGTGCACCATTAGGTCCTTGCAAAGATTAGGATGTCCCTATAAAATGTATGACCTGGCAGGGAGAAAGCTCAGGGAATCTACCAACTGTTAAGAGACTAAAATCATAAAGGGATTCCAGTCATTTCTGGCAGCGACTGGGCACTCCCAGCATATTATTATTGCATTTTTTCCAGGACTGCATTGTGGGGTACAGTATGTTGGCCACCAAGTCATTTTTCACAGAAAAAAATTACGCCTGTATACATTTTGCAATACGCCACATTAAATCTCCCAAATCCTTGTTGAAAATATGTTATGGGTTTAATTCCAGAAGAAGCCAACACTGCTCAAAGTACTTACAGTCATGCATGGTGGCAGCCGCATCAGGCTAGGTGGCTGCTTTTCTTCAGAAGGTACTGGGTCTTGGGATAGAAGCAAAAAAGAAAATCAGTGTACTGAGAGAGCCCAGTCAAAGCCCTGATCTCATTGCTATAGTGAGTCTGTGGACCTAAAGAGGGTTGTGGCCAGGTGATCCCCTCAATTTTACAGGGCTTAAACTCTTCTGCAATGAACAACTGGATGAAATGGCAACATCAAGTTGTGCTCTGTTGATGCCGGATTACTGTTAACGTTCTGGCTTTTTCAATACGAATGTGCAGCGGTGTTGTTTAAACTGGTACACACTCTTACTGCTGCTTACAAGCTTTAATCTGAATATATATTAGTAATACGCTGAACAACATTATAAACGCAACACTTGTTTTTCCCCTATTTATCATGAGCTGAACTCAAAGATATAAGATTTAGTCTATGTACACAGAAGGCCCATTTCTCTCAAATATTGTTCACAAATCTGTCTAAATCTGTGTTAGTGTGCACTTCTCCTTTACCGAGATAATCCATCCACCTCACAGGTGTGGCATATCCTAGACGCTGATCATACAGCATAAGTATTGCACAGGTGTGCCATACATGCTGGCCACAATAAAAGGCCTCTCGAAAATGTGCAGTTCCGTCACACAGCACAGTGCCACAGATGTCGCAGGTTTTGAGGGTGCGTGCAGTTGGCACACTGACTGCAGGAATGTCCACCGGAGCTGTTGCCTGTGAGTTGAATGTTCATTTCTCTACCATAAGCAGTCTCCAAAGGCGTTTCAGAGGTTTTGGCAGTACATCCAAGCGGCCTTTTGTTCAGTTTAATGTCTTTGGTAGCATGGGTTGTTAAAACTCAACCCAACAGTGAAAAACCAGCAAGCATGTGAACACATTGCAAAAACCAAATACTATTTGCATTGATCCTACCTAACATACGCTCACCCTTTAATAGATTATGCAAAAAAAGTATCTGCCACTTCTGAATGTGTTTGATATAGGGATTCATAGTACAGCTATTGGCCTAAACAACCTACATGCACTCATACTTAATACTTTCCTTCCAAAAACACTGTAATTTTTTTTAGGCTTAGTTGCAACATTCAATAACTAGGAAAACAATATTGATGTAGGAAGTGTAGAAAAGAGTTTGCAGGCTGCACTTGTTAGCGTAGCTACCTTGTTGCTTCAGAATTTTTTGTTCAGAACCAAAATGTTGCATGTCTAGGCCAGGTACATAGTCTTGGAAATGTGGGTGAGGGTATCCAGATGTGAGGCGTTTTTCCTGGTTTGGCCTGACAAAACTTATGAGACCTATGTAAATATTATATATTTAAAATACAGTTTAGCAATATACTTCAGATTAATCTATAAAAAAAATTTAAAAAGATTTTATAGATCCTTGATCTACTTGCTGCTTGTTGTTTTGCATTTGCGATGTTATCAAGCTGGTACCTGACTAGTACATGTCAGAGCCTACATGATGAGATTATTAGGAGAAATGCCTGGTTTATCAATTGGAGATGGAACTGAATGACAGATCTGTAGGTTGACAAGGGCATGCTCCAGAACCAAACAGGTAGTTTTGCTGCTGAGCTAATTCTCTGAATAGTGTTAAAGGGTACAAAACGCAGTTATGTTTTGTATTCTCCATTAACCTGGGGTAAGCCAGCTTGAATGATCTTTATTTTCAGTTGTCATGCCTTCTAAGGTAGTTACAAGAACATATATTAGATTTTGGTACACGTTGTAAATGTTTTTCATGGGTAGTTATGATTTCATGCCACTACAATGGTGAAAAAGTCAACATCACATGTGCACCTTAACAACCAACTACACGTGCTTGTCGACAAAGTGAATGTGTGCTGTGAGGAGATAAAAATTCCCAATGGAAACCAGTAGACACTCGATAGTTCATATTAGGTGGGCCTCTATGAAAATAAATATTGAATGGTTAATGTTTCGCTTCCTATACAGACGAGTTGTCTCCGGCTAATTGCATATGTTTGACTTATATATGACATCTCAGCTAACTAAACATGCCCTGCTCATGACTCACTGCTAGAAGGTTCACTGTTTCTCCTTGGATTAATTCCTCCCAGTCCATAGCATATCGGTCATGAAAAGGTCTTGTTTATTGCATTGACTCTTCCTTCATAGTATCGGAGTTATGCACGTAAACACCAGGTCTGTTATTTAGCAGTTGGCACAGAGCGCTTTCCATTCCCTCTTTCAAATTTGACTGCTTATCTTAAAGGTATGGCTGTTAGCAACAAGATGTCTGTTTTTCTCTGTGGTGCTCACAAGCTTCGTATGACACTTGCTGTGATTGAAATCAGCATTTGCGTAATTACAACTGTAATAACTGTAAACTTTTTTGAATGCAACATGAAACAGAAATTTTTTCTCACTCATGGACAAAATAAATACATGTTATAATGCACACTATGCTTGCAGGCAATGTATTTCTGTGATGCTGCAATATAAAACAACTGAATGCTAAATAGATAGAGCACATTTAACAACACAGAGCAAACATATATAAAACTGACCTGGGTCAACAACAATTTACACCCTCCTCCAATCCTTATTGTGCTTGTCCCTGTTATAATTTGCTTTTCCTCCATCGGTTTACGACAGACAAACTTTGCTGGCTACAACCTTCTGTAGCTATGTTATAGGAAACCTAAAATATACAGTTTCTGCTGGATATTAGAATTTGTTCAGGATGGACAAACATTTTTCTCTCGTCTTTTCACTTGACAAGAAATTCAGTTATCGTCACCTATATTGATAGATACTGTATCAATGTCATCAATTAATGGCTCTTTATGAACAAGCGGTTAATAAGCTGTTAGTGTCAAGTGGCTAACAACTAGCTACAACCTTCAGTAGTTATGTTATAGAAAGCTTATAGTATAACATTTCTGGGGGATATTAGGATTTGTTCAGGACAGACAAAAACTTGCTGATTACAGCTTTTAGCAGCTGCATAATAGGAAGCCTAAAATAAAACAGTTATACTGTTATATTGCGACTCTTGCTGGTGGATTTTTGAATTATGTATTTATATAAAAACTTTGGTGGCTTCTCTCTCGTCTTTATACTTGACGAAAAAGTCTGTTATCGTCACCTCTTTTGAAAGTTGTTGTATCTGTGCCACAGGCCATTTTAACATAAGCTGTTAAAATGGCCTGTGGTGTCAAGCAACCTATTACTGGCTAATACGCTTTTTAAATGTCCTGTGGCGCAAGTCATACATTTCATAGATGCTATTTGTGATGGAGGTAAACTTATCAAGAAACGTTACTCAGTTTAACACAAAGCTTAATGGTGTCTAACGAATTATTCGAACTTGGCGTAATGCTAATGCGTGTCAAAATTATATAATGTCTAGAGGCTATACCGACACCCGGCAAATGTATAGCTCTGCGGCTTAGTAAATACACCGCTTCTCCCATGGGAGACACGGGTTTGCTTCCAGTGAGGGCAACAATGATCGTCTCTCTTCATTGCGGGCCAGCTGAACTGTGCTGTGGCCCTAATGTCCTGAATTTTAAAATGAAATTGCTTTATGGGGAATGTGACTATGTTCAAACAATTTGCTGTGTTAGATTAATTGATATTATAGAAACATTGCACACAAACTGTTTGTTTTTAAAAACAATCAGTGGCCTCAGGTGTTCCCGAGAAGAATAAGGCCTTGCTTTGCTGGTCCCTGGAACATAAAGACGTTTAGGAAACACTGTTCAATAACTGAAAGCAAAGGCGCTCTCTTCAGCCTTTTCTTTTTCCATTGTGTGCTATATCGAAATTAAATGAGCTGTTTTCAGAATATTCTTTATTTCACTAAGCACTGGGTAGTATCGCAAAGGAAATTATGCTTTAATGGTAATTGTTTAGTAAATAGTGTCTTATTTACTTTTTTGACTTGGTATTAAATCGGATATGAACATCTTTCATAGACATCTTATCAACATTCTAAATTCTGGAACTCACATCCTTAGCAGCTACTATGTAATAAGAGTTGATACATAAACAATACTCTAGATTTATTTCGGATCACAAATGTACAAACATTAAATCCGGTTGTTCGTATTGTACTGCATTTCTGCAGACAACAAAAAGAATGTGTGGACGATGGTTGTGTAATTTTGCATAATCGCAGAGTCTATTAATACATAAAAAGTTGGAACCTGACGTTGAGTCATGTTTTCAGAATGCAACAGTAATGCATTTTTTGTGTAAGAAAGAGCTGTTCGTTAACATGACCCCTGAGAGTTGATTGTGATTTGCAGTCTTTGCAGTTTCTGTTGTTTCATTGCGATTGGCCCATAATAGAGTGGATTGTCATCGGCCAGTGTGTCGTAGCATGGATTGGGATAGGCCAGTTGAGCAAAGAGTGGGTTTTCATTGGTGTGTAGGTTCTATGGCCTGGTCCAACAACAATACTTAGTCCTTGCTCCCTAGAGTGTGGGCACTCATGCATTTGAAATAATTGGATTGTTCTGAAATTCTTCTAATTTCTTCTCTTCTGATTAGCTGCTTTGAGGAATTTCAACCAAATTGTTTATTTACCCGAACAGATCTACACAACAAGTATCCACTAGGGATTTATGTTTAGCTAAGCTTGTTGTTTTTGCAGCAGGCAGGCCTATGACTCAACTCTAGCCGCCAGTGAATGAGGAAGAGTCTACTTCCTGTATCCTGGTTTCTGTGGCTCTGTTACACAGATGAGGGTTATTACTGGACTTGGTATATATTGGCGTACAGGACCAGCTTTGCTACTGTTGCTACTAATGGGTCAATTCTCACCCTGTATTTACTACAGGTGTACCATTGAAGCAAGGCTAGCATTGGCTAATGCTTTACAACTAGTAGTTTTTTTCATGAGTATCAGCCACAGCTTTACACCCTGTAGTTATAAAAATTGTACTACAGTAGCATCCGCCAGTATGTTAGTAACCATTTTATCTCATCCCCCAGCTGTCTGTCCTTGGTGATCGATCTGCTTCTGCAGCACCTCTGATTCAACAGTCTGTTGTGCTTTGTAGCCAAATAATATTTCTCATTAACAATACTGCAGATGTGTTCTGTCTTCCCTTGAATTAGCGATCTGTCATCCGCATGCTAACAGTACATATGTTGTGGGGCCTTTCTGACTGGGCCACTACATAACTAGTTCCGCTTCGATGAACTTTAACAACCAATGTGTGAAGGAGCACATGTAAAAAAAAAAAAAAAAACAGCTTAGAAACTATCGCACAACAGCTTTGTGCGATTGTTTAAATTGATAGTGTATCATCGTATGTAAAATCAAAAGATTGGAATTTTAATTGTAATTCAAAAAGCATGTTCGGGGCTATTTTTTCAACGTTTGTTTCTTTGCTCAATGAATACTCGCCCAAGTTTTAATATAATTCATTTTGTATATTCAAATAACCATGCGCATCCCTACTCTATATGCATTTGCCATTGAGCAAGGTTTTAAAACCGTAGTTGGTGGATTCACAAGGTGAACATCAACCACTGTTCTAATAATAAAGGATAGTTTGCATTGTTTAAAGCTTATGCGAAAGTGACATAAGCCAGCTACTTGTTAGCGTCTCTGCAATTTCTCTCTGTTATACAGTCTGCTATTAGTGTTTCCCCTATGTTAATTTAACACCCAAAATGGCTGTTTTTAAAGTGGTTAAAAGATAATTCTGAACTTTATTCCATGTTTAAAGAATTCAGCTGTTTATTTCACATCATACTACACCTAGAACATATTTATAGCATTCCGAAAATGCAGGCTTCTCCCAATTGACCATGAAACTCGATTAACTTTAACTTCTCATATACTATACTTAAACTGCGACCCTCCGTAACATTTCTGTCTGTCCCCCAGCTCACTGGTCCTGTCTGGCTGCAAAAGGAGAGTTTATTTTTTCAAGTGATGCATTTACTTTAAATTCATATTAATCATTGTTGAATGTGTAAAGTGCCAATAAAAGGTTGGTTTCAGACACAAACATACATAGCGAGTCATTACCTTGAGGCGTTGTTGACTATGAAACCACAATATAACTGGTGCAGTAAGAGACAAGGTGCAACTATCTCATGCCAAACTCTTGTCCATGGATTGGTCAATGTGTCGCTCCCCCGGCCCTCAGCATCCGTTTTACCGCTTGACATAGGAAACACCCTGACGTTTGCTCGGTGAGGTGCGCATGCTGTAGTTTTCCCTGTGTTTAGTGATGTAACTGAAGTAAAATAAACAAACAAATCCTATTAATAAGAAATTAATCAGATGCTAATCCACAAGGTGAAAACAAAAAAGAGCTACAGAGGAAGGAAAAGAAAATCAATTGGGCAAAATTTACAACGTCTACTTGATTATATTACTGTGGCCAATATAAAACAGGTTTGTTTGCTAATATTTAAACCTGACTTAAATTGTGTATATAATGAAGAATGGTAACCAATCATTCCGAATGAATCAGATGCGTGGCTTGAGCTTGTCATGTTTCCACCACATAGATTCCAGTGTGCCTGTATCATAAATGGATGAATATATTGGTAACTGAAGGGGATTTGTAAGGATAGGGTTTAGAAGGGTTTTTGACATGGCACACTCTGAGCCCATTTTCCAGTCTTTTGGGAAACCGAGCTGACCTATGTATTAAATGTCAGTTTTTTTTTTTTTAGTATGTGAAATAAAGCTTCAACATACTTGTTTAAAACGGCCGCCCTGATAGAAATGCTGTACTTATAATGACATGCTAGTAACATCCCTTTTCTTATTATTCAGTCTTATCCAAACCTACCAGAACTGGTCCAAATACAGCCCATTCATTCACACCACTCTAAAGATGTCTTGGGAACAGTGATCCATGAGGGATTCTGAAAAAAAATGGTCTGTGCGTGTGCCTGGCTGCTGGATGCCGGCCTGCCCAACTGTGGTGGGTCTGTAAGAGAGACATGCTTTGCTTAAAGGAACCAGAAGAAACTGCATTGACATTAATCAACGCAATGAATAGCGGATGCTGGTTATCGCTAAATGATCTGTCAATAGAGATTAAACAAACGTGTAGTTCTTGAACCTAACCGCTGTGTCTGTGTGTGACACATACAAGATATCTCTGTTGATCACCAGTCTTTGTTGAGGTGTGTCTCTGGCCAATGTGCTGCAGTGTGGAGTGCTACTCCTGCTGTCGTGCGTGTGTGTCAACGCTCCTCTCCGGTCTGTGTGTTAATGGGCCCGTGGAGGGGGTGCTAATTGATTCATTCTCCCCAGCCCTCCTCTCATTAACAACCTCTCCCAGGGCAAGCTGCTCCTGTTCTCCCCTGCGTTTCCCTGCTCCTCACCCTCCTGCCTGTCCCCGGGCCTCTGGCAGGCATGCACGAAGGGAGGGGTGGGACCAGTGCCTGGTGGCATGGAGGGAGAGGCCCAAACCAGGGCAAGGATCAGGGATTAAGGTGGAGGGGAGCAGGGAAAAGAGTTGAAAGGACAAGTGAGATTAAGTTGTAGAGTTTGGGAGAGCCTGTGCCAGGAAGAATAGGAAGAGCTTGTAGAGATGAGTAGTGGGGGACCAGGGTGTCCAAAGGCAGTCACTTCATCTATGCTCCATCTCTGCTCCTCCTCCTTCAAATACTGTATGCTATGGTGTTCTAAGCATCCATTGCTAATGTCGTTATTCTCCATTTTGTTTTCTATCTTTCCCAGTATTCGCAGTGTAATGCAGAAGTACCTTGATGAACGAGATGAGCTGACGTTTGACAAAATCTTCAACCAGAAGATCGGTGAGTTGGCGCAGATGCATCATGGGTAGTGTTGTCCTTTCCCTAAGCAAATAAACCTGAGGACTCAAACACAATCTCAGATTCAATCAAATTACTCATGGAACTGAATCTTGGGTTGGTGTGTTGTCACTGTTGATTGACTTGGTGTGTGTAGTTCTGTATGGTGTCTAGTGTGCATGTGAGTTTTGTGTGTCGGCAGTAGGATGAAAAAGTGAGTCCTGCCTTGCCTGACAACAGTACTTTATCCCAGCTGCCCTCTGCCCTGTGTGGCTGCTGATTGGTGTACTCTAATCCTTGTCTCCACAAGCCTACAGACACTGTGGAGCAGTTGTAACTTAACAGTTATTCACTGTGATTAAGCTGAAGCACCGTGACCCACAACCTTTGGAACTTTTCCTGCAAAATCCTCTGTTTGTATACTGTATTCATGCCAACAGCCAGGAGTAAGTCTCAACCACCTGTCACAAGAGTGTCCTGCCAGATCGCCTTTGACTCATCTCCACTTGCATCACATATAGTATATACCAATGCACTGCAAGTCACAGTGAGACAATAGGGCAGCCAATGACCCATAGACAGACAGTGAGTGTCCCAGACTGAGGGACGGACAAACAGACAGACAGTGATAGTGTCAGATGGACAGAGAGACAGTCAATGTCCCAGGCAGACAGACTGACAGACAATGAGTTTCCCAGGCAGATGGACAAATAGACAATGAGTGTCCCGGGCGGGAAACAGGCGGGCAGGCAGGCAGGGAGTGTGCCAGTGAACCAGTAGCAGCTGTTGGTAGCAGGGGACCAGAGCCCTGCAGGCCCTCACTAGCTTTACTTACTGCTGGCTTATTGCTGCTCTGCTTGGATCTCACCTTCCCTCAGAGAATAGACTACTGTGCTAATTTTCTCTCGCTTAATCTCTATCCCTCTCTCCCTCTTGCTACTTCTCTTCTAGCCCTCTCTCTCTCTTGATTTCCACATGTCTGAGTGAACAAGAGAAGTCAACTCCACTCCTGAAATTTGTTTGGTGGAATCCCAAAACCGCCTGGAGGAGGCTGCCAACCCCCCAAGTCTATTCCAATTTTCATTGTTGAAAAGTGAAGTTCATGTTGCTATGCTCTCCACTCTCAATGTAACTGCTTTGCAGCTAGTCTACTTGAATGTACACTTGACCTTAAATTACCCACAATGCAGCAGGTAACTGCTTTTGCAATGGCTACACTTCTGTGAATATGAGAAGCTATGGAAATGGCAGCAAGTCAGTTATATTCCTTTGAGTAGTTTACTTGATCTTGCTTTGTCTTTTACTTGAATGACAAGCAATGTCTATCACATCCAAGTCTGTAAATCAATTGCAGGCAGACTTGCCCTTATTTAAACCAGTTTTATTGAGCCTATCTTCCACTCAGAAACCACATGCTTGTAGCTGACAATTGCCATCCTCTGTGTCACTTCTGCTTTGGCCACATTTGTGTATAATTTGAATGGCAAATGTATGGTTTGCATATTGCTGTGTTTGACGTTGGGGGTAGCTGTCAGAGGTTTTTTACAGTTACACCTCTGGTGTCTGGCACCATATTGCCTAATCAACCTTTAAAATGACATTTGTTTATTTGCAATTTTCTACTAACCACAGCACACATGTTAAGAAAATCAGCAAATTGCCAGGAATTCATAAAAATATATAATCATGATGCACATAGCGATTCTCATGTTAAAATGCAGTTTCATTCTGTGGTGGAGCACATATGGGCTCAAAATGTAAAGGCTCACGTTACCTATACTGTGTTGTATCTGAAGCCCCAAGTTGGTGCACTGCTTTGCTCAATCCAGATACATCCAATGGCGCTTTTCCACTGCATGGTACCGGCTCAATTCACTTGGGGAGTTTTTCCACAGCGATGTTCCAGCAATGTTCCTTTTGCTTTTCCAGTGGCCAGAAGTTAGGATAGTACCTGGTATAGTACCTGGTACTATATATTATTTTTTTTGTACCTGCTCTGTCATGGTTCCAGGCGAGCTCAGGAAATACCAAAAGGTGACGTTAAAACATGGAACACTTCTCATTGGACAAGAATGACTCAAAAGCGTGCCGCATAGCAAAACAAGTTGTCCTGCCGTTAGCCGTCCAGTGTCGGAAAATGGTTTTATGAGACGAGAACGACATGTCTTTGGGTTCATTTCAGTGCCAGTGCATAGGACCAGTAATTTAAGCGATATTTTTTTCTCAAAACTCCTCTCGGTTTGGACCTATGCACTGGCGTTGAAATCAACTTATCCCTGTGTGAGACCCACAAACACACACTGTTTTTGTAGCCCACAAAAGGACCTGGTCTTTTTCTAGACTCTGGTATACATTACACTGGTCAAAGTAGTAATGTCAAGCCAAACAGAAGCCGACAACCAAGCTTTCTCAAAAATGTTGGCAGTCTGCAATGTATTAAGACAAAAGTTACTGCTCACGCGTGATTCCTCAATACGACCGGTATAAACGCTGCCTTATGTACTGTAGGCTAATCTAGAGGCAGTTGGCGTGGTATTATAGTCGGCAATTATTTATACCATTTTAATCAATATGGAGGGGTTATGTATGTTGTTTTCAATGTGTTGGTGTTGAGTTGTTAGGTGTATATACTTGTTTTGCTGCATTCGGTTCAAAGCTTGTCAATTTAAAAGAAAGTTGGAGTTCATTCAGTAGATTTTTTTTGTTCGCTGCCGTGTTTACGTTTGTTGGCATATGCATTTTTTTGCCGGAATCGGGTGTAAGATATCTTCATTATTGTTCCTGTGTTGCGTTGGAGGTGGTGTCATGGCAGTTTTCCTGTGATGTTGCTATGGGCGGGTACAAGGTACTATCTGCCGAGGAAAATGCGGTGAGGGCGTTTCGAGCCGAGTCAAGCCGGTACCATGCAGTGGAAAAGCGCCACAATTAACCAGGGTAGAGCAGATAAACACATACTGCTTATTTTGCTCACACATCTCTCTTTTTGTTGGGTGGTTTCTTTGGTTTACATGTACAATCTCCCCACTGGAAACTATTATGTTATTGGCCAGAAAGCTTCGGATTTTGCTTGATATTTTTGTTTTTGCCAAATGAGATGAAGCTCCTTCGAGCATGAAGACAATGTCATCTTGGTTACTGTAGCCTACCTTGGCTTTGAGTTCTCCTGTGAGTGTTCGCCACTTATCAGACAGATGAGTGCAGACATCCGTCGACATAAGACAGTGCTCTGAGACATGATGACATGGCCTAATTGAAATGGCCTACATTCTACATATCCGTCTTGTATTTCTGGTGAGCAGGATGCAGTGTCATGGTATTGGCTAACTCTGAAAAGGTGGTAGGGGATAATATTGCTTAATGGGGGGTGTTATTATGGTATGTTGAGGGGCCATCAGTCCCTCTGCTGTGTATGGGCTGACACAAATCCTTGCACTCACATATGTCTGTGCTTTCACACGCAGCTGTGTGTCCCCAGGGCTTAAGTTGTTAGTGTGTGATTGTGTGTGTTAGACCATGCCCCGCTCATGTCATTATGAGAGCTTGTGGGGATGTCAGGAGGCCTCTGGCACTCACAGATGTCCAACCCTCAAGCCCCTTTCTCTCTCTCACACTCTAATTCTCTCTTGCTAGTTCTTTCTCGGATACAGACATGTGTCCGTATGTACAGGCTGGTGCCCTGTACCCTATGTACCATGTCCAAGATGTCCGGGCGCTGAAACGTCAGATTCTTTTTGGTCTTTGAGACCCCCCGTTACTTTCTTTCACTCCCACTCCTGTCTCTGTCTCCTTCTGTCCGAATGTTTTCTTTCTCCTCAGTATCTTTCACTGTTGCGCTGTTGTTCTGTCTTTCTCTCCATCTGTCAGAGTTTTGGAATGGATGATAGGGAGTTTTGTGTTGCCTAGCAACTGCCGGTTTCCATGGGAACTCCTGTATTTGCTCGACGACAGGGAGAAATGAAATTCATTAAAAGAAGAATAAAAAGGGTGATGAAAACAGATGAGGGAAGGAAATGGGGAAGGGGGATGTTAAACGAGCTCTATATGCCAGAAACAAGGCAGGTCTACAATCTTGAATCCACTGGGGATGCTTGGTGTGACCAGGGACATGGGCGGCCTCAGTATTCCACTACTTCTCTGGCCTCTTCTCGACAATAGTCCTCCTGCCCATGTCTTTGACATTCCTATCTACATCTTCTTGCCATTTTCCCACTAGTGTCACCCATTGTCTTCCTATAGTATATTTACATTTTCTTACAGGTTGTCAAAACCTTTCTTTTCCCAAACCTCTCCCATGTTTCCTCACCCAAGCATGTGTGCATTGGTGTCAGTCAGCCATAGCAGAGCCTTCAGATTTATCATCTCAAATGGTTTCATTATCCTGTACGATTCAAATGGTCTCATTATCCTGTACGATTCAAATGGTCTCATTATCCTGTACGATTCAAATGGTCTCATTATCCTGTACGATTCAAATGGTCTCATTATCCTGTACGATTCAAATGGTCTCATTATCCTGTACGATTCAAATGGTCTCATTATCCTGTACGATTCAAATGGTCTCATTATCCT